>JARHVA010002929.1:892500-1077500 GCA_037957365.1 Torreya grandis
GAACAATATCAGTGTCCCTAATTATTTCAATTAGAGTTTATCAAAATAGGAATATTCTAAGGAAAAATATGATAAGTGATCCAAAACTTATGAGCTTTGGTTGAAATATAATTCAAGAAACAAGAATAACATGATTGTAATAATTCTATCTCTGAGAAGAGATGTTTTATTGATCAAATTTGTAGATCCAAACATATGCCTATCTCTAAGAAGAGATGTATACTTTTATTTTTAGGTTACATCTTTATTTATAAAAAAATTTAAGGTAGGAGGAGGATGTGGAAGGTCACCAATATTTAGGGAGATTAAATGTTTTGACTTCCATGATTCACAACAATACAGAATTCAAGGAATTACTATTTTTAGAAACTTACTATTTTTAGATTGCATTACTAAAATTGAAATTTTGGGAATTTAAATTTATTTTTCAAGTGTTAAAACCCAAAAATCAAATCTTGTGCCATATCATGAAATTCCACTCATTCTTAGCTTTCCAATGGTTCAAACGGGGACTCAAACGGAGCTATGGTGCAAAAGTTATGGCTCCCAAAAGTTCTGCCACCAATTGGGGTAGAACCATCACCCGAATTGTCACCTAAAATGTTGCTTAGATCACTAATAAGGGAAAAGAAAGGGAAAAAAACTTATTTTATTTGTATCCTAACCTTACACATGGGTTATTGACTCTGGTTCCTTGCACCACATGGTTTCATCACATGACATGTTTTTCATCCTTGGAGCCTTGTTCTATGCCTTCCATCTTACTTGGTGACAATACTTATGCATAAGAAAGTGGGAGTGTATTTTTTGAAATTAATGATGGGAAATTTCATGTTATTATATGTGATCCTTCTTTGTCCACCAATATCCTATCTATTTATTATATCACCCACATTAGTTTAGGCAAAAAAATTGATTTACACCCAATTAAGTGGTTATTAGGGAAGCAAACAATGACTCCATTGTTGCATTTTGGAAAGCATATCACTAGTAATGATTGTATAATTTATCAGATTTTACACCTGATCAACACTTTATTACACCACTGACTCATTCATATGGGGTGAGTAAATTATGGCATGAGCAATTTGGCCATCTCAACTATCATTACCTGGAGAAACTCAATCATCATAGCATGGTTTCAGGATTTCCATGAGTCAAGTTTTCTGATAGAGTTGGATAGGTTCACATAATTGGTAAGCATCCTAAGGATAATTATGATGATGGAAAATCATAGAGAGCTAAACATATTAGATCTAGTTCACAGTGACATTATTGGTTTATTTCCAAAACCTTTGTTTAACATGACGAAATACCTACTTTCTTTCATCAATGAATTTTGAGGTATACTTGGGTGTATTTTTAAAGAAAAAATCTTAAGTCTTTGATCATTTTTAGGAATTTAAGGTGCTTATAGAGAAATAGTCAAGTAAAGCCATCAAGATTTTATGCACTGAAAATGGTGGTAAGTATGTCAGTAATCATTTTGAGCAATTCTACACATTAGAGGGGATTGAGCTATAATTCACATTTCCATATAGTCATTATTATAATGGTATTACATAGTTAAATAATAAGTATTTAAAAGAAATGGCCAATTATATGTTACACTCCAAGTCTCTTACACCTCGATCTTGGGCTGAGGTCATCAATGGTGCATTTTATATCCAGAACTAAATTCCTCATAAATCATTGAAGGAAGACTCATTTTAAAGCTTGAAACATTCATAAACCCACAATAAAGAACTTATGAGTGTTTGGATCTCCTACTATGGCCAAAATTCCCAAGAATAAATGTAAGGTAATGGAGCCTCAGAGTTAGCATTGCATCTTCATTGTATATCTTGAGGGTGTTAAGGGATACAAGATTCTCCATCCCACCAGTCATGAGTTGTTAATTAAGAGGAGTGTTCATTTTCAATAGGGTCCTTCAAAATCCACACTTGAAACCTCTCCCCTTCCTTACATGCAATGGGATTTGATGAGAGTTCTAATGATTCAGATTTACCTGAGCAACTTCTTGATTTCTTCTAGTTTTGATGATGAGAGTAATGATGAAGATTCCCCTCTTCTTTCTCCCATAATATCTTCATAGGATGAGGAATATCCTCCTTACTCTCTAAACACTGGTCCTCTTTGGGTTATACATACATTATAAAGAGTTGGCCAATGGGTTAGAGATCCATTAGGCACTAGGAAACCCATTCAAAATTCTAAGATGCCCCACATTCTTTCATTACATCTACTTTTAATTCAATTTTTTTTCATGAGGCATCACTCACTCCTAAGTGGGATACTTCTATGGAAGAGGAGTATGGTTCCTTACAAAGGAACAACACTTGGGATTTAGTCCCTCTTCCTAAGGGAAGAAAATTTATTTGATGTAAGTGGATCTATTGAATAAAAGTTTTAGTAAATGGGTCTGTAGACAAGTTTAAAGCATATTTGGTAGATAAGGGTTTTTCTCAAGGACCTAACATTAACTATATCGATATGTTTTCCCTAGTTGAAAATTTTTAACTCAATCTGAGTCACTCTTGATATTGCCATAACACATCATTGGGATGTTCATTAGATGGATGTAAAGAGTGCCTTTTTTCATAGTGACCTCAAAGAGTAAATATACATGGAGCAACCACAAGGATTTATGGAATATTATTCCTTAGTTTTCAAACTTTAAATCTATGGACTCAAATAATATCTTTGAGCTTGGTATGTCAAGATGGACTCCTATATTATTTCAATTGGGTTCACCAAATGCCATTCTTATCTAAATGTCTACATATTGTGGTAAGATGATTCAATAGTGATTCTTGTTATCTATGTGGATGACCTATTGATCATAGAGATTTATTCATCCACCATCATAGTAGTGAAAACTAATATGGATAACAAGTTATCAATGATTGACTTGGGCTTGTTTCATTACTTCCTTGGGATTGAAATTTCTCAGTCTGACTTCAAGATCACTATTTCATAATCTAATTATGCTCTCAATTTGATTGCATGGTCTAACATGGATGAATACAATCTAAATCTATCTTCTTTTCAATTTGGTGTGAATCTTGAGGCTAATTTTCCTTCTCTTTTGGTTGATGCTACCTCATATTGACAACTTGTTCATAGTCTCATTTATCTTACACACACTAAATATGATATTTCATATGCAATGGGCATGGTCTCTAGATTTATACAAGAACCACATGAGCTGAATTGAAAAGTAGCTAAGTGGATTCTCCACTACATATAGGGTACTCATAATTTCAATATTCACTATGGAGAAGGCATTGATGTTGACTTAATTGGTTATACAAATTTAAATTGGGTTGGTAATATTTAGAATCATAAGTCTACTACAAGCTATAGTTTCTCCCTCAGTTCAGGTCTTATTAGTTAGTCAAGTAAGAAGTAGAATGTTATTACTTTATATTATACAAAGGTGGAATACAAAGTAGTTATTAATGCTACCATTGATTCTATTTGGCTTCAAGTATTTTACTAAGTTTATCATCCAATTTTTATGACCAATACTCATATTCTATGACAATCAAATCATAACCCAAATTTATAGGAATCTAGTCATCCATCAACATACCAAGCATATATATATTCATATGCATTTAATTCATGAGCTCATCCATGAGAAAGTAATAAATCTTTGCTACATCCAAAAAATAGAGTAAATTGCTAATATATTCACCAAACCCTTCATTGAGAGTAAGTATCTTCATCTGTGTGCTCTTCTTGGGGTTCAAGCAACTCCAAATTCTTCCTCCTATGGTGGATCATCTCTATGTACTTGGGTACCTCATTAGGCCTTTGTGTTTGGATCCAAGTATAGGATTTTTCCCACTATGTGGTTTTACCTACATTCTCTAGTCATCTTCCTTAGGTTTAATAAAGGTCAATGGGGAAGATAACCCCACATGCATGAGGATGTTGGAATTTTTTTATCTTCCACATATATAATAAACCTTCATATGTATGTTTTGGCTAATGATTATTAATGTAATTTTCTTATTGTGAAGACAATCTTCTTCCTTTGGATTGTTCTTCTAGTTTCACTACTTTATACATGTTTTATTCATGTATTCAATCCTATCCAGTTGATCCTTGATTGTGGCCCACTCTGAAAAAAATCAATGCTTTAGATCATCTAAAGTCATATCAAAATAGGCTATGAAAAATATATAATAAGCATATAAAATCTAGAGAATTTTAAATTGGTGACCTTATCATAAAAGAAAATAAGAGGAACACTAATTAAGAACATGAAAAGAAGGGCAAGTTTGAACCTAACTGGATAGGTCCCTATGTTTTCATTGGAAAATATGGATTATAAGCATAAAAATTGGCCACATAAAATGAATAAGGGCTTGATGATCCTACGAAATCATCACACTAAACAATTAAATCATCACCATAAAGCTATATCAAACCCAATAATATCATAGTTTGTTTAATTTTTTAGTTTGTGTATATCCTCGTTAATTGTTTTATTTTATCATTTATGTGTTTTATTATTTATTGCATCTATGTTAGTACTACTAAATATTACAAAATGTCATCATATATTTCCATATCATGGTGCCTCATGTTATATGATATATTATATATGAAGTTGTTTAAACCTTTGGAATTCCATGCAAGATTAGTAACATCTATTATCACATCATTGTATGTCATAAACATTCATTTATAACCATTATTTCTAACTAACTACCCATAATTAACATTCCTTATCATTGACTAAGTGTGAATTGTAAAAAAAATAATGGAAATGTCAATCCATCTATCACATCACATAATAACATATATAACATCAATATTTATAACTTGCTAGGGTGAAAATGACCTCAATTTTACCCTTCCCCTCCTATTTGTTCACACCCAACCATTCATTTATCCAAAATTTTCCCAATCTAACCCTTATTATCCTTTCAATTTCTCCACATATTTCATCCTTACATTCCATCTTGAGGGGGAATCACATATACCAACCATGCCACCAATGGCACTACTACACACACATTCTTCTTATGAATTTTAAATATTTTTTGAAAATCCACTCTTATTCTAGTCACAATTCCTTTTGAAAGAGGAGAAAATGTAGACACCTTAATTACTCCACCCTAGTTTCATTTCCAATTAGTTGACATTTAACTCATCATTAACCATAGTTAATCCATCTTGACATTTTAAACCCTTAACATCACCACACCAAATAATGAAATCATCACCATAAACTTATATCAAACCCAATAATATCATTAAATTATTAATTAATTAATTAATCATTATTAAATAATTAATTAATCACCAAATTAATTTAAAGCACACATATTTAACAAAAATCAATCACCTAGAGTTGTGTCCTTCTGAACCCTTAAAGGCCCTTATGATTGATGATTCCCTTGCAAGTGACTCTGATGACCATATTCCACTAAGTGTCAAATTTGGCTCTCTAGGCCCCTGTGGGTCCCTTCCTAAGCACAAGGACATTATCACTTTGAGCTCTCCCCTCAAAAAATGTGGTGATTCCCCTTTCCTGCTAGGGTATAGATGTTCATCTCTAGTTTTAGCTAAACACAGTCCTCCAGATCCTTCTTAATCCTTCGCTGTGAAAGGGCTATGTGAGATAAAGACCAGTCCTTCTATTTTTGGAAACAAAAAGAGGAAATTTCTCCCTTAACAATATGCCATGGAGAAAAATGTAGGGAAGAAAAAGACTAAAAAAGTGGTGGGCAAAAAGCTCCCAGAACTGGCTACGGATAAAGAACACTTAGTGACCCAGGTATAAGGGGAGGTGGATGAAGATAAAGGGTCTAGAATTAAACCTCAGAGTCTCATGAATATAAATCTAAATACTAGGAGGTATAGTAGATTGGTAGGGAAAAATTCCCTTTGGTGAAAATTGTGGATTATTCCTCTAGTTTAGATTCGGGGGAGGAAGTGGGTATTTCAAAAGCTAAGCCCAATTCATATCAACAGATTGACAAGGAGGGAGCTAATCATTTTGAGGAGATGAATGACTCCACATATGAATCAGACAAGGAGAAATCCAAGGACACTTGTGATGACAATAGTCAAATTAAAAGGGATTTGAAAGAAGTTAAAAATGGATTGCACTTGCTCTAAAAAAAATTGAAAGTGTTGACTACTATTTGCCTAAAGGTTGTTCATCATGCCACTTCTTCTCTAATGATTCTATAGGAGGCCCCAAATGAAGTAAAATACATTTAAGGAAAAATCACTAAAAAGGAGGATCTTCTTGGTTTTTTTAAGGAAAATTGGAAAGACTTGTTTAACAAATAGAGCTTCTATCATGGTTGTCTTCTAGTCTATTTCTAGTTTCTGGTCAACTTTTATCTATTTGCTGTTAGTCTCTTGTTTGTGGCCATCAGCGTATCCTACTACCCTTTGGGATTTTTTTACTTAGGATCTACACCCTTTTTGTAGACTTATCTTACAAAAAATCAATCAATTAACCAATTCATTAAATCATTCCACTCACTCATAAAATTAACTAACTCACTCATTAAATCATTTAACCCACTCATTAAATAATTCATCACACTCATTAAACCCATTAAACCAATCAAAAACTCCCTCCACTAACTCATTAATCCTCAAATTCCTCATCAAATGAAGATAAAATCTCATCCACTCAAAATCAATCTATCCAAATAAATTTAGATTAATACCAACCATCCATTTCTCCCTCCAAAAATATATAAATTGGCCCTTCATCCATTCATTCAAAGACATGAAACACATGAATAAATATTTTTCATCAATAAATCAAGTGATCAAGCAATTTTAGGTACATGCTAATGGAATTCTTGCACAAAAATACTTGATTAATCATAAATCTATCGATTGTATACAAATCCATATCAACAAAAAAGAACCTCACATGTTTGGTAACTAAAGGTAAGTTATTTGTCTCTTTTATTTGGATCAATTAGAGGTTATTTTATATTTATATTAGGAGCTTAGACTTTTATTCTTTTATATTCAAGCTTTACATCTTAAAATATTAAAAAACCCATGTGCACAAAAGGTGGTAATGGCATCTTTATATTTATAACCTAATAAATTCATTTGGTATAAATGGATTTGTGCTCAAAATAAGAAGGGTCTCAATGTCAATTGGTCATTTTTTACCAATAAATTAAAATTTCACTATTTCAAGCGTGTGATAAAAAATTACTTTAGCAAGTTATCAAAACTACACCAAAAGGAGAGATAATCAAGACCCTAGGTCTCTTAAAACCTCTATTTATTCCTAGCTAGAGGTAGGAGGAAGTTTCCATGGATTTCATCATAGGGTTGAATAAATATGAATGGAAAATTATCATCATGGTTATTGTGGATATAATCATCAAGTGCATTTTCACATCCTTTTCTAATAAGTATGTTATCAAAAACTTATGGATGTAGTTTAGAAGCTCCATGGACCCTAAATATCATAATAAGTGATTATGGTCCTATCTTTAACAATAATTTTTGGACTAAGTTATTCTCATGTTTTGGGACTTAACTGACTCTTATCTCTTATAAACATCCCAATATAATGGTAAACTAAGGTATTCAACAAGTTATTAGAGGGTTATCTTCATTATTTTGCATCATATTAACAAAAAAATATGGGTTCAATGACTTACATTAGCAGAATGTTGGTATATCAATTATTTCCATAACTAATCCAAAATGTCTTTATTTTTTTCACTTTATGAGTAACATCAACCATGCATCACCTTCTATTTAAGGGTCCAACCAAAGGTTCAAGTAAATGAATAAAACATTTAACACCAAAAATAGGTATTGGCTAGTCTTAGAGAGAACTTGGAAATGGTGCAAAACCACTTAAATCAACAAGCTAACCAATACTACAATGAAAGACATTTTGAAGTTAGAGATTGGGTTTTTTGTGCATCTACAACCATATAAGTAAATATATTTGAAACAATGGAAGAATGATACCAATCCTTCACATAAGTATTATGGTCTTTATCAAGTCATGTATAATATCATTTTATCTTTTTTTTTGTTTGTTTGTTACGTGTGTTTAATAAGATAGAACTTTGAAATAATTTAGACTAGATGAAATACAACAATAAACATGAATATGAATGTAAAATGTGGAATGTGATTTTAACAATTGTAGTTGCTAGAACTAGAAAAAAACCAAGGAAATAAGATACTTATTTAATAAGATATAACTTTAAACTAATTCATATTCAATGAAATATAAAAATAAATATGAATCTAAATGTAAAAGGAAAAATCTAATTTGAACAATTTCACTTACTATAAATAGGTAGAAAAGACCTATGAAAATAATATATTTAGTGTTTTACCATATTGTGTAGGTTTGAGACTGAATTTAAGTGACAAGAATTGCAAGATACTATATCAAGAGTCACTTATATTAGCAACTTAGTCTCTGGATGCACCTAGACATAATTATTAACCTTTAGATAATATCAACTGATGTTACCATTTATAACTTCCCAAATTTGTCTAAGTGAATTTTTATTATATATTTTAGTGTTGAATCTGCTTGTAATATGTCTCTATGTGCACTCTAAAGATACATGTGTATGTAATTCCAAAAACTAATCTCCTTAATTTTGAAACCCTGGGTCCACTTTCAACACTAGGTTTAGGCCTAAATAATGGGAATAATGGTGAAATGATTTGGATCCAACCACTCCCCAATGAATGGTTAAGAACTCCTATAAATCCAATACTCTAAATATGGAAGTAAAAATACATGTATTTCTCCTTGTTAAGTGTATGTGTCTAATGATGCTCCTTCAAGGAATGCAACCTTTGATATAAATTTTGATATTTGGTAAATTCCAAAATTTTCCTTGGATTGAGGTGCTTCATACTTGGCTAAGACATGCTCCTTGTGATTGATTGATAGATTAGAAAGAATAGGGTGGTTTATTTAAATGTGCAAGTGATTTTATATGAGTGATAGGTGATTTTTAGATATGGAATAGGCTTAGACCTATTATGTATATGTATGGGACACTATATATTTTATCAAGTCATTGACATGTAAAATGTATGGCATCATAACCCATGAAGATGATTTTATATTTTAAAAGTGATAATTGCTCAATACAGGTTAAGTATGTTAGGTTTGTAAATGATTCCATAATTTGAAACAATCCAAGTCTAAAGGATTCATCTGAGAGATATAAGATACTGATATAATGATCTATAGATAGTTTGAATATGATTTTGAATAGGTTAGACATAGACTAGGGAATTATTATAGGTGGTTGTTATCAAATTGAGAAGGTTGAACACATGGAAAACATATGGATGTGATAGAAGGGCATATAATATCCATATGTGTACACAAGTCATGTAAGGTGAATTTAGGTCAAGATTGAAAATTTTGAGATTTTAATACCATATTTTAGTGTCTAAAAATCCCTACCTCTTTTATTATAGTATTGAAATGAAATACAATACTAGGGTAAAAGGATAAAGAGATGTACCTGAGTGTGTATAAAACACTTTGTATTATGAAGGAGGTTTTAAATGTGAAAATTTATCCATGTAGTCTGCAATCACTATGTAGCAATCAGTATCCATGTATGAAATTTAATATCTAAAATGAAATTGAAAATTTTAAAACTTAAAGAGAAAGTATGGTATACACATGTAAGTAGGTTAACCATGTTTCCTTATGATGTTCCATTGGGGATGATGCTTCCTTATTGAAGTATTAGAGAATTGTATTTTGCTTCCTTACTAAAGCACTTGGAGAGTTATGGGTGATCATACCCTAATTTATGTACTAATTTAAGTCCATGGGTTGGGAAGATAATATTGAAAAGGGAGTAGTTTATAGGTCATTGAGGGTGGAAAATATCAATCACACTACTTATAGACACTAGAAATATGGACACCATGATTCCAAATGTTGAAAGACCCTTGGACCACCTTAGGACCCCTTTGGGACCAACTCAACCCTTCAACCCATAACTGAGTCCAACCATGGTTAATTTTACCAACTAAATTAACATAACCTCTTATCCACTCTTTACCTTAGCCCTCAACCATTGATGTTTAGGATCTACCATCCCAAAATCTAACATGCAAACACCCACCTTATTCTTCTAAAAATAGATTCTCTAAATTTGTGTGTGAGCCATTGTATATGTGAGTTATGATTAGAAGGCCCAGTTAACATCTTGTTACACCTCTCCTTCCTTGCCTATAATAAGAGAGGAGTAGGGAGGTGAAATCATCTACAATTATTATCAAGAGGTTGTGCATCTAGAGTCTCTTTTTTTTAGGTCAATCATCATCAGTGATCTAATGATCTAACCATCATGTTAGAGAGCTGACTTGTCACTATTGATCTACCAAAGCATCGAGTATTGTTAATCCATTAGAATCATGCTATAATCCACCAATAGGCTAACCATCTCAAACACCCACATGATCAATGTTCTACAAAATAAGTACTTGTTTTCTAATATTCATTTACTTTATTTCTATTTCACAATCAACCCAATACCAACCCATATCTCAAAATACAACTTTATGATCCCATCAATATGACATTTATTACCTACAACTAGCACACAGTAACCAATGATGGTTTTCTCAACCTTCGATGGCCTATCCAACCATGGACAGTAACCTGACCACTGACGGTCACCTTAACCACTGACTATCACCCCAACCACTGATGATCACTATGGAAAGAAATAACAAGTTATTTTCACCCTTTTACCCTCAACCAAATCCAATTTTCTATGTCCTTGCCTGTTCACAAACCCATACCTAATTTTTTGAAGCATACCTGACCCATTTAACACTAGTGTTGACTTGCTTATTGCTATATTAGTCATTTCTAGTCTATCTATTTAGCAAGCATTTCTTGTGTTCAATTTTAGTACCTTTTGATTATTAATGCAAGTAATTTATCATTAATTTTATAAACATAATTATTTAAAATGTGTGAATTGATAGCCCCTGAGGAAGCTCTTGCTTCTGGGACCTAGCTAACACTAGGCAATCCACTTAGCTATCTATCTAACAAACCATTTACTTTAGTGTTATCTTATTTGTAGGTCATCCTCCCAAGCCAAAGAGGATCTCTTCACAATCATCTGATTTAATTCACACATAATCAAACAAGTTTTTCAACCATAGTATTTAGTTTCTTCTTCTTCCCTTCTTAAAATATAAATTAAAATTCACTGTAACATTTTGGAATGCCTGATAAGACCTTGAGTCTTTACTCAAGTTTTTATTATTTGCATATATATGTTGTTCTCTCTATTTTATGCTCATAAATGACATCAAAGTTTCTTTTGGGCTTAAAAGTGACTGCATACATTAGTTGCTTGTAGGTTTAGCTCACATAGTTTAAAGTAAGGCAAAATAATTTGATTGTAGCATCACTTTTGTTGCCTACACTAAACTAAACCACCTTCATCAATTAAACATAAAATAAATTTAAGACAAGTCCCAAGTAGTATTTAATCACCTAGTGGTCACCTTACTCTTTCCTGACAATCCTACTTGGAGTTCATTACCAAGGGGAGAACTAACTCATATCTCTGGTTGAGTATAAACTCTAGAAATTGGTATATATTAGCTAAGCACCCAACACCCTTATTTTTATGGTGTGTGTAGTGAGGGGGTAGGCCCCAATACCAAGCCATGTATTGATTTCCAATATGGATTCTTTTTGAGAGCCTAAACAACCTAAAAACAACCATAAACTTCCTTTCTAGTACCCACTCTATAGCCAATTTCAATCACAAAATTTCTTGAAAGCTTAAGGCATAAGACAAAAGAGAGATTAAAAAGAAAATTTAGGAATTAAAATTATTTTTAGAGTGTGATTGCTTTTATTGATCATTTCTTGTCTTCTCTCTATTTGAGTGGTGAGACTATTTGTGCATTCGCTCTCCCTTACCTTGGATGGTTCTAACCTTCTATCAGTGAAATAATCTAGCATAGCAAAACCCATCACCAAACTAATTGACCTCTTATACCCCCTCATCCATGGACTACATCTCTGAACTATCAAACTCTCCTTATCCTTCTAGAAGTCCTTTCCCTTAAGACATTCCCTAAGGAGATGCAGACTTTGACCACCTTAGATAACAATCCTATGTCCCTTCAACATTACCTTAACACTTTGCCTCATTATACCCTTGATTTAATTCCATCTATGGATCCACCTTATGGTATGAATTACCACCTTATGGGAAACACTTTTATTACCAAATTCACTACCTAACGATTGACTACATAAGGCTCCTCATATACCAATAACCCATTTAACACTACTATGGAAAAATAACCTACCTAACCTACAAACACCCTTATAACTTCCACCCCCACCAACTCCTCTACCTTAGGAACAAGCCAAACTCTAGCCACCTACACTCTCCTCACCATGGGAGTGCCTATCACTAGCATTTATAACCTTCTTTCAACCAATACTCCACTTAGAAATCTTATGATGCATATACCTTCTACATTACCCCCTATTAGCACAAAGGTCACTACCCTCCCTTTAATCACCAATCTAACCACCACTCCTACCCAAAAATTTCCCATTACACCAAACCTAGGTTACATACCTAAACCGTAAGAGCATATACCTCTACCTACTACCCAACCACCCACATCCACCTACCCTTACATATATTTCACCCAACCACCAATGTCTGCATACCAATATGTGATAACTCTTAACCTCTAACCAATTATCAATATGTTACCCAACCACCACAATAGTATGCATGTTAAAACCTTCCAGGTGCACAAACCCAAGCAAAACTAATGAATATTCTCATGGATAAAATAACTACCTTAGAGTAATTCATTTCTGGAGCTCACAACATCTTATCATATGATCAAATTTGTAATGAACCCATCCACCCATTTGTCTCTATTAGACCATATCCTCCTCAGTGGGAGCTCCCCAATTTTTACAAATTTTAGAGTAAGGAGGATCCACAACAACATCTCAGGGCATTTAAACATGCATGTTATTTGATTACCTATGATGATGCCCTCCTTCTTTGAACCTTCCTTATGTCCTTATCTGATCTACCTTAGATTGGTATAGTTCCATCACCAATCACTCTTTATTCTCCTTCACCTAATTGGCCGAAAATTTGTTGGATCAATTTTTGATAAACATCTCCAAGAAGGTTTCCATCACTGAAATCTACTCTATTCAGCAATTTGATGATGAATGCATTGCTGATTTTGTAGCTCATTGGAGGAGCCTAATCAATCAACTTTATTTCTCCCTACCCCAACCCAAATTGATATAACTCTTCTCCTGGGTCTTTAAAAAACATATCTCTTCCATGCTACATGTTTAAAACTTATGAACCTTTGATGATGATTTTACCATGGCATGAAATTAGAGAATAGAGCCATCGATGAAGGAAAGCTAAAACTAAAATACAAGAAATCTACCTACAAAACCAATGAGGCCTCTTCCTCTAAAATGAGTGACCAAACTAACACTAAGACTAAATGCAAGGGAACTAGGAATGTGGTTATCCTTAAATATACTTCTCCACCATCTGTTAGCCAATCAAATTCCTTTGGTTCCTCAAATCAAAACATGAGAAACCAAAACTAGAACACCCATAAATAATTTACTCCACTTGGAGAATCTTATACTTCAATCTTAGAGAAGTTATTGAAGGCCAACATCATATAACTTCCTCCTATCAAACCACCTCAATAATTTGATTCTTATCATCCTGTACCTAGTTGATACAATGAAAATGATCTATGCATTTTCCATCAAGTAGTTAGGCATGATGTTAGTAGGTGTAATACCATCAAGAGCATTGTATAATCTCTCATTGATAAGGGGGAGCTTGTGTTGGATAACCCCAAAACACCTCAAAACTAAGCCCTTGAAATCTTTAGGAAACCTTTCCTCAATCATACACCTGCCAAAATTGAGAGCAATAAGGTTGAGTGTTCTTATGATTCCCATACTATTAACATGGTTCTTGGAATGCTCATTGTTGAAGAACCTACTACCTAATCTATATGTTTTTTCCCCATTCACTTATTGAGGTTGTGGAGTTACCTTCTCCTCTTTTGGAGACCCAAACCATGGAATCAAACCTTTCTCCTCCACTTATTGAGGTAGAGGATCCATCAACCCCTCATTCAACTAACATACTAGAGCAAGCACCCATTATACCTTCTCCCTCAATTATCAAGCAATTCATTACCCCTTTAGAAGTCATTACCTCAAAGGAAGCCACCATGTTTGCACCTCCCATAGAGGAGTCAACCATTCAAACCTTGTATCCTTTGATTGAGAAAAAGGATGAGGTTACCATCCCTCTATCTCAACCTATGGGCTTATATTTCAAGTCCACTATCCAAGGAAAGAAACTAGCCTATAAACCATTCTCTAAGTTAGTGCAAAAATTGGAATTTGTCTCCAAACCTAACATGGATCAAGACACCTTTTGGCAGAAATTAGGAATACCTTATATCACCAAGAAAGAACCTCTAACCACACCTTTATTAAACCAACCCACCACTCCTATTATCCAAACCCTTATCTTACCAACCAAAATGATATAAAACTCTACCAACCCAAAAATTCCTCAACCATCCAAAGTATCTAAACCCTAAACAATGAAATCATCTTATCCAACCAAACCAACCAAAAAACTTGGCACCTTCCCTACATATATCCTTAATTACCCATTTGTGAAAGTGGAGCTTATGCCACCAAACCCAAAAACTAACCACAAAACTAAATTGACCAAGGAAGTAAAGCTAGTAAAATGCCAGAGGGACAAAATCTAACCTCCCTCAACCTTTACCCTCTATCTTGGGGCCTCATCCCTCCACTATGATTAGGAATTCAATTGTCCCAAATAAGACCCAACCACCACTACTAGTTACACTAGCACACTTGCTTTTTGACACCTATCTTCATCAAACCAAAAATGACCGAGCTACTTAGATTAAAATCTCCCACCTCCACTTTATCAATCTCTACCTTACCAAAACCAAAAGCACCACCCAAACACATCACCTTACCCAAACCTTATATCACCAAATCTAATCTCAAAATGACTTCCACCTTACCAATTAAGACTAAAACATATAAAACCTCTCCACCTTTAGTTGAGCCTTACTCAGTCATCTTCCAAATGTTATTACAAGTCTCTTAATTGACCTTACCTCCCATCAGAACATTCAATCCTCTCAATCTAAAGCCTATCTAGTATAATGACCACCATGTGTGCTCCTATCATAGGACACTAAGCCATGACATGGAGAAATGCAAGGCTCTCCAAACCATTATCATTAGGATCTATGATGAAGATGATTTATTAATGGAGGAACCTCTTATGAGCCTACTAGCAATCCAACCAACAACAACCTTTACCCAACACCTACCTATTCCCCCACTCTCACCTTATAATGATGAGGAACTAGACCCATATCCTACCCCAACTCTTCCCTCTATCCATACTATCCATATGGTCACATGATCACATGCTCAATAGAAGGATAAGGGAAAGACTAAAGTGTCCTTCCCATGGACATACCCATCTTCCACCTTCCAAATAAACAAAAATCAAACACTTTCACCTTCAACCAAACCCAAGATATCTATCTTACATACCTCCCAATCCAACCCTTCTAAATATATCAAGAGAGTTGTGCTCAAATAACTCCACTAAAACCTAATGAAGATGAGTTTATATGAGTTGATTACTACTTCACCTCATCATCACCAAGTAATGATCAAGGAATTGTAATCAGTAGAGGTCCAACCTGAAGACCCTCAAACTTTGAAAACCTTTATTGGCACTCTCCAAATTTCTAACCTTGTCACCTTCAAGGATTCAAAAATACCTTCTATCCATCTTGATGACCTAGACACCCCTCTCTTTATTACTAATTACATCAACTAAACCTACATCAAATAGGTCATGATTAATGGGGGAGATAGTATTAACATCATCTCCTCCCACACCTTAACCAACTCAACCTACTAGACAATGTCATGTCCTTAACCTCAGCAATCCTCTGATCCTTCAATGACACTATGACTAATACCCTAGGAAATATTATCCTTCATAGCCATCTAAGACCCTGCAAACTCCCCAAACTCTTTTATGTAATGGAAGGTAAATTATAATATAATGTTTTATGAGGCCAATCTTGGATTTGATCTATGGGTTGCATCACCTCTACCCTTCATCATTACATAAAATTTGAGCACAAAAGTTAGGTCATCACCATCCAAGTTGACCCAAGTCCCTTCTTGACATGCAACATGACTTATCAACCCAATGACATCCTCCTACCTTCATCTAGCACACCCTCCTTAAAAAGGACAAGCCATTAACCATGAAAGAGGAAGTCATACCTCCTTCTACCAATGAGGCATCAACTAGCTCATCCATCCCCTCTGATTAGATCCCCACCTTAGACCACTTAGAATCTATATTCTAATGTCTTTCACTAGGGGAATATCACCTCCTTGCCCTTGATGCTTTCCCTACTCCCCAAGAGTATGGGAAACTTAACCACCAATTTAGTTATGACCCCAATATTGGGGCCATTATTGCTTTTAGACCTTCACACTATCAAACCCATTTCATCTATGGGGGACTTGACAAACCACTTGACACTTCTACCACCTCTCTTTCACCTCAACCCTTCACCTCTAGCTTTTCCTATCTAGACAAGACAGAGTTTGCCAAGACATACTTCCATAGGTGTGCTTGGAAGGGGTTTGGTCTTGGACAATATGTGCATGACCCACATGAGTTAATTTCCATTGAAACTAGAAAGATCCATGAGAAACATGACATTGATTTCATCCTGCCCACCAAGAAGTAAACCAAACCACCTACTATCATCATTATTAAGGAAGACATCCCTTCCTCACCAACCTCTCCACCTACATGTGAGGATGATGAAATCATCTCACCTAAATTTTTTTTCCACCAACATGATCAACCTCAGATCCCTAACTTATCAAAAGGAGGGGAAACCATAACCATCCCTTTAATCCATCCTAAAATGATAGGAGATGACTCTCCTACCATTAACATTGTTCAGTGTCAGGACCATGACTCTATTCTCACATACCTTGGTACCCCAGATTATTCCATCCACAAATCCCTTTCTCTCAAGATTTCAAACATATTGAATGAATCCACCATGGTATCAAATTGGCATTCTAGACAACCTTTACATTGTCAAAATTGGCCAATCACTGAATGTCGAGGAAATTTGGGACTTCCCCTTTTTACTCCAAGACCAAAACATATCATTTGCTTGGTATTATAGTGACATGCTTGGAATTGACCCTGCCATTTCCACCCATAACATAGTCACCAACCATGATGCCAAGACTATCAAGTAAGAAATTTGATACATGCACCTTTGCATAACTCTTCTCATGAAAGAAGAGATTCAATGTCTTTTATCTGTCAATTTAATATAACCCATTGACTATCCCCAATAGCTATTAAATGTCATGCCTATCACCAAAGCCATAGGGGGACTATGCATTTGTGTGGAATTTCATGACCTCAACCTTGCTTGCCTAAAAGATGACTTTTCTCTACTGAGCATTGAGTAACTAGTTAATCTTACAACTGGCCACAAGATGTTATCTTTTATGGATAGATTCTTAGGTTATAATTAGATCCTAATTCCCCCTAAAGATCAACAAAAAAATGCCTTCATCACCCCATGGGGAACCTTATATTATAGAGTCATGCCTTTTAGATTAAAGAATGCCAGTATAACCTACCAATATGCCATGACTTATTCTTCCATGACCTTATCCACAATATTATAGAGGACTATGTGGATGACCTCAGAAAATCCAAAATCCAAAAGGATCATTTAACCATTCTCAAGATCATCTTTGAATGACTTATCCATTACCATGTCCACATAAACCCCAATAAATGTATCTTTGGGGTCCTATTAGGAAAACATCTTAGATTTATTATCTCCCTTTGTGGTATCAAAGTTGATCCCACCAATATCAGGGCCATCCTTGACATGCTTCCTCCAATTAACCTCAAGCAACTCTAAAGTTTGTAGGGGAAACTCCAATCCATTCATCACTTTATTTCCCAAATTTTTAACTAATTCCAACCCTTCCACCACCTTATGAAGAAAGATGTATCATTTAAGTGGAATAATGACTATCAAAAGGATTTTGATTCACTCAAAATGTACCTTTTTTCTCCACCTATCCTCACCCCTCCCAAGGATGACCAACCTTTCTACCTTTATATCTCTACCACTGAACACTCCTTAGGGGCAATGCTCATTCATTAGGATGAATAACACAAAGAGCAAGCCTTCTAATACATTAGCCACATAATTTTAGAGTATGAGACTTGGTATACCCATACTGAGAAACTTTGCTTAGATTTAGTCTTCATGGCTACCAAAATTCACCACTACCTTCTTAACCACAAAACCTATGTCATAACTAATACCGACCCACTCAAGTATATGCACTCCAAGCCATACCAAAACTAGCGTATGGCCAAGTGGCTCATGATCTTAGTAACGTTTTACCTTGATTTCCTTCAGTAAAAGTCAATTAAGGGGAAATTCATTACTGACCAATTGGTCAAAGCACCATTAGTAGATAATCAACCTCCTCCCTTTGAGTTCCTCGATGAGTCTATTATGACCCTCTCTCAAGTGAACTTCACCTATCAAGTTACAATGTTATATGATGGATCAAAATTTCAACATGGTGGGGGAATGGGTATCATCTTTATTCCCTTTGATGCTGAACCCATTCCTTTATCCTTCAATCTTGATTTTTAATGTACTAGTAATATCGTTGAATATGAATCCCTAGTCATAGGCCTTCAAATTGCGTTAGCCCTAGGAGTCAAAATAATTAATATCTTTGGTGACTCCCAACTTGTGGTCAATCAAATCAATGGCTCTTACCAGTTTGATAATGATGTTTTTCAATAGTATAAATAACTAGTTGATGAACTCTTAGCATAATTTGAACACTACCACATCTAGTCAACCCCATGATCTACCAATAAGTTTGTCTATACCATGGCTTCCCTTACCTCTTAGATCCCATATGCATCCTATAACTCTAAGCTATCTATTGTTATCCATAGACTTACCCAACCTTCCTATGTAAAACTAGATTTTCCTACCATTTTTAATGATGAAGAGACCCAACCTGACCTTTGGTATTAGTAGAGCTTTGATTACCTCAACCTTGCCATCATTCCTACTGGCCTTTATAGGAATGCTCAAAGAGTGTTTATCTAGAGTACCTCACATTATAGCATTATGGGAGGAATTATTTATAAATATGGATTTGATGTTCTCCTCTTCTGTTACCTACGTAGTCATGAAGCCTCTCATGCTATCAAGGAAATACATGATGGGATTTATGGGGGAACTTTAGTGGCCTCACCGTAGCTAAATACAACCTTTGCCTTAGCTATTAATAACCTAACCTTAACCAAGACTATTATGATTATGTGAAAAAGTGTGTTAAATGCCAACAATGCATAAATTTCCATCATGTACCTAGCTATAGTCTTCATGTTTCCACCAATTTCTAACCCTTCTCACAATGGGGTCTAGACCTTATTGGTGAAATTAACCCCCATTCTTAATAGTGACATCATTCTATCATCAATGCAACTAAATATTTTACCAAATGGGTAGAAACTATTCCTCTAATCTCAACTAAAGTAGAGAAGATTGTTGATTTTATCAACCATCACATCATCTACCATTTTGGTGTTCCTCATAAGATTATTCACTGATAATGGTAAATATTTTAAGAACAAGAAAGTCTAAGGTCTATGTGATGCATTCACCATTAAGTTAAGTTTCTCCTCACCATACCACCCTCAAGTGAATGGATAAGCTGAGGCCTCTAACAAAACCCTTAACAACATGCTCACTAAAATGGTCAATGTATTTGGTTGAAATAGGCATTTTCACATCCGCTTCACCTTATGGGCATATCATACTTAGCATTCTAACTCCTACAGGTGACATTTTTTTCTCTCTTATGTTTGGAGCAGAGGCCATCTTGCTTCTCAAAATCCAAATACCTTATCTGTGCATATCTTTATAAGATCTTATTTTTGAGGATGATTATCATCAACATCACTTAGCCCAACTTGAGCTACTTGATGAGCATTGCTTAGCAGCCCTTACCCATATTCATGTCTATCAAGAATGCATCAATCATGCCTATAAAAAAAACCTTAGAGTGTGAGAATTCAACATCAAATACCTCATCCTAAAGGAAAATAAACATGCTACCAATATCAAGAAAAGCAAGCAGGGAAAGTTTGATTTCAATTGGATTAGACCCTATATCATTACCCATAAGTATGGATCAATAGCTTATCAATTTTCCTCTCTTGAGGGAAACCCATAAACTAAGCCCTTTAATGCTTCACATCTACATCCATTTTTTTGTTAAGAAGGATCAAGTTCACCTTTTCTTTTAACTTAAGCTCATCCCTTGATTTCAACCACATTCATCTCCTTATTTTAATGGAAACTGATTAGAACTTAATCATGTGATTATCCATCATATTCATAGCCTAATATTGAAAAATGGCTACCCTGAATCTACCCTTGACATGATTCTCATGGTAATTTTCACCCCTTTCTAAGGATGGATAACCATGATCATTGTTACCTAAACCTCTTTACACCTACTCAACCTTCTTATGCTTTTAGTTTTTCCTTCATAAAGGTGAACCCTTAAGCCTATATAAACAAAATCCCTACCAATAGCAATCATGGGTCATTCCTAACATATGTAGACTAATCCCTTGAAGAACCACTATTGGAAACATATTTTAAATTATTCAATGTAAGGTGGACTACTCCATTGAAGGATAACTATCAAAAGCATTAAACAAAGCACACAAACTTAGACCATTCCCTATCAAGAGGGATGAGTAAAGCATTTTTCAAAGCAAGAAATTTATTGGAAGATTCTCACATCGATTAGCTTCCTTGACCCTCCTAATAAAATAAGCAAAAGACCCATTATCAAGAAAAAAGTGAAAACACAATAAATTTTGAAAGCCACAATCATCTCTCATAAGTAAACTAAATATTGAAGTCCACATTTGACTCTCATGAGTAAACTTCCCACATTGATCAGTCTACACTTGGTATGACATAGCCTTGTTTATAATGACTCTTTGAAAACCTATAGAAGATGCATGCTAGTCTCACATGAAGGTTCCATTTTCATCCATTCCCCCTTTATACACTATAAACAAGGGATTTTAAGATTACTTAATGTTATGTGATCCAGACACCTTTTTAAACCAACTAATGCACACTAATGTGAAGTATTCGAAGGAATTATGTTCATTAAGCCAAACCAAATTTGGTTTTGTTTTATTCCTTGTCAAAGAGAAGCATCATGCCCTCTTTCTATCCTATCATGACTAGTTGATATTTTTATTATGACATTTGTCTCTTGATTATATTCATTGTTCTCCCATATAATGTTGTTAATTAACCTACCTCATGTGTTTTATCTTAACACAAATTAGAAACAAGCATATGCACATGTGTCATGAGAAAATTCATAGCCATAATCATAACCATAACAAGCATAATAACACCATACTGTCCATGAGCAATAAAATAATCAAACAATTTCATCACATGTCTAAATCTACACAATGAAGCATATACTCATTAAAATTTAGCATGTCATATGCATCACCATACACATACATGGCATAAAGCATACCCATAAATAAAATCCATCTCATGCCTAGCTAGATAAATCTACATCAGTGTTTATCATCCATAACATAAGCATAATCCATAATCAATATAATCATCACATTGTAAGCATTAACATCAAAGCAAATCATATACCATGAGAATGGGAAATAAATAAAGATTATATATACAACTCATGGGTTAAATAAAATCATAATGTATAAAATATATATACATGGCTCTCTCCCTCTCAAAATGTACATCTCATCATATCAACTTATAGGCTGGAATCAAAATGATATACAACATAATATAATATGTCATAAACCATGTCTTATCTATGCCTAGGGGCACCACTATCTCTTACCACTACCACTATCCCCTACTGCACCACTACCTCTTGGCACCTATCTTGAGGTACCTTCTAATTTGACTGTAGATGTAGCCCACTGACTATGTGTCACTACACTTGCACCACTTGCTAGCCTAGCTCTATACTCACCCCATCGAGGCTTCACTAGGTAGTGAGTGAAGACTATAGCCTCATAGTATCGTAACTCTTATATGGTGTATATGTACCTCTACATATCAATGGTCGCTACTAGACCTACTGGCACTACTACTTGTGAACTAGGAATTTGACTAAAAAGAGGATATTAGTGTTGTGTTAGTGATAAAATGAATAAAAAAAATTGACAAAAAACACACTAAACTAACATATTCATGCCTAGTTACTAGGGTGATCTTTGTGAATAAATAAAAATTAACAAAACAAAACTAAAATGTAAGAAAACAAACATTCCTTGCCTTCCTTAATGCTCCAAATTTATTCTTCGATTGGCTTGCTTAGTTTGTGCTCATGAAGTCCTCATCAATGGAAGCTTGGTTACCTCCATCTCTCTTTGACACCTTTGGATTTTCCTTGGAATAAATTTGGAATGGTAAAAATAGTTGTATGAAGCTTTTGGAACCAATACTACATTATAACTTTGCATAAAGTAAGCTTGAAAATGATGTTCATGGCCTCTCTATTTATAGATTTTTGAGATTGATCAAAATCAACCTGATCAGTCCATCCTGAGTGAAGATGTGTGGTTGAGGATTAATTAATTTTTTTGAAATTAAGTTTATAGTTATCCTCATCATGACATTAGAAAATGGGTTAATTAAGAGGCATGTATGGTATTGATGAGACATGGAGGCATAAATCTTGATATTTGTGGCATTTATGGCCTAGGGATGTCTTCCCAAGAAATGAGGCCACTTGATGATGCAGATATTCAATATTCATTTCTAAAAATAGTTTTCAATAAGTTTCCATGGAATTATTAATTAGGCCTTGATTTGGATTAATTATCTCTTAAGAATGATTAAGCACTTTGTGCACAAATTACTCAAATTGATCAGAATGCCTTGTTATTGATCCAAAATTTGATTGGACTGGAATTGGAAGTCAATGTCAGATGCATTGGAACTGTATTCTCATTTAGGATTTTTCCAAAAAACAAAACAAAGAGACACATCTCATATAATAAATTTGATCAAAAAGAGAAATCCAGAGCACCCAGGTGTAAAATTGGCATTTTGACTTGAAATGATTTGATCAAAGTTAGCTGGCCTATAAATTGCATTACCCCATTTAATGATACTCTAGCCAAAATTGGAAATTAAATATATCAATTTCAAATCATTTAATGTGCTTTAGTGTTTTTAGGTTAAATTATGCACTTTGGTGTAAATTGGTCAAAATCCTAGTTAGATGTTATCAGTGGCCAAATTTTGGTGTCTACACTACTACTCTTCTAACATGTCTCAAAGCATCTCACTACTGGGTGACCTAGAATAGTGTATCTCTAGCCTCATCCCTCTCACCTATCATAGTGGCTAGTTGATCCTATAAATTATCCACCTAATCCTATAGATCTGTAACCTATGCCTATGTTTTAGCTAGTGTCACTCCTTCCTATGCATCAAGGCCCACTCCCTATCCCTATGCCCTCTAGCCTCCTCTCCCAGTTGGGTCCACATCCATCAACCTCCTACCACCATAATATCCACAAAAATTTGTAGCCACTTATAAATATGTATACCATGCGATGTAGCCATATGCAAATCCTACATCATATACCTGTGGCTTGGTTGGTAGCTCCTCATGATCTAGTAATGTTTGTATCAGATGTGGCTCTGGTAGTAATATCTTTATATATTCCTACCTATACCTAAGAAATTCACTTAGGATACCCTAAACAGGACTGATCCTACCCTCAACCTACCCCTAACTAGCTTACCTTCCAAATTTGGGCATCACCTACCCAATTTTACCAAATTCACACAAAACCTACCTAGGACAAAACCTAAACCCCAACCTAATAGAACCATGGATAAATAAATTGTACCAACATATGTGAAACCAAACTAATATACCAATTTTAATAACATCCCTTACCTCATTACTTAACCATCATCAAGGTAGAATTCATGGACCCCTTGCACATCCTCATTCACATTCACACGCTCCCTGCATCCTCACTAGTCCCCTTGGTCCACTTGGTCCAAATTAGCAACCTTCACCTTTCAAGTAGTCATTGTTTGCAATATTTTTGCTCAAAAATTCCAAATTACCAGAGTTCAATAGTAACAAGTTAAAATGAATTAAAATAACATTCACTTTTGACTTTTACCCTTTGTGGCTTTAGGGTTTCCACCCTAATCATCAATGGTTAGGGTGACCTTTGATGGCCACCCTTTAGGCCTTTGACCATCGATGGTCAAGGTCTCAAATTTTTTCATATTTCCTCTTCAATCAACCTCTTTCAATTTACTTTACCCAACAACCCACCCTTGAAGACTACCTTCTCCACCCACCTTGACCACCTCATCATCTTGCTATTAAGCCATTTCGACCCAACCTAGCATGCATTTTATGAAAAATTTTACCTGGCCCTTTGACCATAGTGAAAACATTACCATGTTAACCACTTTTTTGAATTTGTGCCACCTCATGCATACCAAACCCACTTATGTCTTCTCAAGATCACTTCTTACTTTGGATACCTATGACACCTAACCTATTTGTGTTTTCACCGAGAGCACTTCCTACCTTGAATACCCACTTAAACATAAACAGAGCATAAAAAACTTGAATTTAAGAGTGTACCCAACTATCATGCCTCAATGTAGTCACATAGTTCACTTGTCACTTGTCCTTCTAGCATTGATCGTTATTTTTACCAACTATGGCAACCTAGTCTATGTGTAATCATGGATATCAAAATTTTTCTCACACTTTATGCACTCATTTTCACTTCAAGTGCCCAAACTATTACCCACCTTCATGACATCTACCTTCATCCTCACCTTTATCCACCTTATCAAACCCACACCCAATTCTATTTTACCTCATCGACTCCCAGTTTTAGGGGAAACACCTCCTCCCATACTTGAAGTAACCTAACCTTTGACACACAATCTATTTTTATTTTACAACTTGTTGATTCAAAGCTGCATAACAAAAAAGGGTAAAATGTATACATCAAAAATCTACACACCATGATTTTGTATGTTGAAACACCCTTAGACCACCTTAAGACCCCCTTGGGACTAATTCAACCCTTTTACCCCTAATTGAGCCCAACCATGGTCATTTTTACCAATTGAATTAACTAAACATTTTACCCACCATTTACCTTAGCCCTCAACTATCAATAATCAAGATGACCACTGATGGTCACTTTGATCATCATCAATTAGGGTCCACCATCCTAAAATCTAACATGTAAATGCCCACCTAGCTCTTCTAAAAATATATTATCTAAATTCACATGTGAGCCATTACATGCATGAGTTATGATTAGAAGGCCCAATTAGCATCTTGTTGCACCTCTCCTTCCTTGCTTATAAGAAGAAAGGAGTAGGGAGGTGAAATCATCTACAATTATTATCAAGATCTTGTGCATCTATAGTTTCTTTTTTTACAAGTCAATCATTACCAGTAATCCAAAAATCTAGCCATCACATTAGAGAGCCAAATTTTCATCACCACTCTACCAAAGCATTGAATACTGTTACTCCATCAAAATCATGCCAGAATCCACCAATAGGCCAACCACCTCAAACACCCACCTAATTATTCTTCTACAAGATAATTACTTATTTTCTAATATTTATTTAATTTATTTCTATTTCACAATTAACCCAAAACTAACCCATATCTCAGAATCCAATTTTATGATCCCATCAATCTAACATTTATTACCTATAACCAATATATAGTAACTATCGATAGTTGTCTCGACCATTGATGGTCTATCTAATCACTGATGGTCACCCAAATCATTGAAGATCACTATGGTAGGAAATAAAAACACATTATTTTCACCCTCTTACCCTCAACCAAATCTAATTTTATATGTCCCTTCCTACTCACAAACCCATGACTAATTTTGTGAAGCACACCTGACCCATTTAACACTAGTGTTGACTTGCTTTTTGATATATTAGTCATTTCTAGTCTATTTATTTAGAAATAATTTATTTTGTTCAATTTTAGTACTTTTTGATTATTGATGAAATTAATTTATCATTATATTTATAAACTTAATTATTTAAAACATATGGATTGATATCCTTTGAGGAAGTTCTTGCTTCTGGGACCTAGCTATCACTAGGCAATCCACTCAGCTATCTATATAACCAACCACTTACTTTATTTATATCTTATTTTTAGGTCATCCTCCCAAGCCAAAGAGGATATCTTCATAATCATTTGATTCAACACATGCACAATAAAATAGGTTTTTCAACCATACTCGTATTTAGTTTTTTCTTCTTTCTTTTTTAAAATATAAGCTAAAATTCACTAAAATGGTGCTCATGCAAATGATCCTAAAACCCAAGATGATAGATAAGACCCACATATTGGGATCATAGGGTAATGGGTCGATGTAAAAAATTAGGGGATAAAAAGTATGACATTATCCCAACTTCCAATTTTTTTTACAAAAGGTGTACACCCTATTTTTAAAATTTTAAAGGCTCAAGCTTGTGCTTGAACCTCAAGGGCATATGCCCTTTGGAAAGCAAAGGATGTACACCCTTTAAAAAGCATAAAGGGTGTATTCCCTTTATTATTTTAATTTTATATTTCCTATAGAGCAAACTCATGGCTTTGGCATTTTGGTTTTTTTCCCTCTCTTTGCATTTGTCAAATTTAGATTCACATACACACTTTGGAGTTGCATTCTACCAACGGGATTTGACATTTGGGTTGCTATAGGTTAGGTATGTTGATTTTTAGATTATAATTTTATTTATTTCTATTTATATTAATTTCTTCAAGTAGGGTTTTGAATTTAGGTTTGTATTATATTCTCTTGTATTACCTAAAAAAACTTGTATTTATATGTAAATCTAGATACACAAGTTTGATGGATTTATTGCATGAATAAAATGTTAGACAAAACCCTGAACAATTTGATTTTACACAATAATAAGTTAAATTATATGAATAATAAAATTTAAAATGTCAACAATTACAAATAATCATTAATGGCTAGCATCACTCTTGAGCTAGTAGTGCACACATTTCACTTGCCAATACACTAGAGACTATTTTTAATGAAGTGGAAAATGTAACTTCGTAACTTGTTGCAATGTTGCATTGAACAGAGGCCATGAAACAATTTTATTCTAAAAAATTATCATATGAATATGTTAAGAAAAAAATAACAAAAAAAGTTATGTGTACTTTGTTTGTTAAGATTAAAACAACCAACCTCCACCAACGAATTACAAACATGTTAGTAATGATTGGTGTGTTCATGAGGGGATGAAAAATAACTTTTGGGATAGGTGGTAGATGGTGTTTGATGAGCCTCCATGCAACAATAATGAGGTTTCATTATACTTTTTGAGAAAATTGTATTGTGAGTTTGTGCTACAAGAAATTATAAACTATTTTGACATGAAGTCCTCCTAAGGTAGGGGAGGTGGGTCTTCATTTGATAGACCTGGTGCTAGGTGAGACCAAAACCATCATAAATGAGCTTAGAGAAATAAAAGGACAATATCACATGGCTTTATTCCTAAAATTTTACCTCATAAAATACAGATGGACACTCTTGAGGTGGTTACAAGTCTGACACAAGTTATGATTGAGCATGGTATACATACATTGAAGACTTCTACTCAACCTAAAGGTGGTGCTAGTGGTAGTGGAACTAGTGGTGTTAGTGGTAGTGGTATTGGTGGTAGTGGTAGTGGTGGTATTGATTTTAGTGGTATTGGTATAGGTGATAGTGTCCCTCCTACTCATGTTACAGTTCTTGTGTATCATTGCACATAATGTGGGAGGAAGTGTATGGGACCTCCTGTTCAGGTGTGACATAATAGAGTACATTTATGAAGATTAGCATGCCAAAACATATGCAACCTATATATGATTTAGAAATGTATGACACTAACATGACATACACTAGCATGCCAGAGCATATGCCACATGTATATGCTCCAAAAACACATGACACTAGCATGCCAAATACTATGCCATATGTACTAGCTTCACTGATTCCTATCAGGATACACCAACCTATTATAAAAGAGTTATCAACTTCACCATTTGTATTTGATACACATGTTTAATTTTAATTATAGTTTATTTATGTTTATAAAATAATATTAAGTTTATTTTCTAGTATGTGTTTACTTAATTGACTAATTTATTTGACTAAACTTGTTATTTGTTGCTTGTATAGACGATTACTGATATTTTGGGTAGTTCAGTAGGCCTTGAATCTATTATAGAGTATACAATTGGCAAATGTATACCCTATACACATGTTTGGAAACTTTTAAATTACATATTTATTCATGTACATGTTTATTATATTTTAAATAAAAAACTATGTTTTAAGATATATATTATAGTCATAGATTTTTATCATGTTCATTGGATTAACACATTATTCATTTATTAGTTTTATAGATGATGGGGGATGCTATAGGCAGACCTCATGAATGAGAAGAATGTTTTGCTAATGTTGTGACTATATCGGAGGATCCACTATCTCCACAATAGGTCATGAATTAGGGATGAAGATTGATGAGAACACATAGTAAAATTGTTTTTATCTTTAAGCAATGATATTTTGTCATATTTACATAATTGTAGGCACACCTAGATATAAATATATATGTATGCTCCATAGGATTCCAAATCAAGGGCATATATGTTGTATCATATCCCTAGATAAACATTTAGATGGAGTATGGTGAGTGTAGAATCATTTTACAAAATTTTGTTCTTGAAAATATTTATCAAAATTTCAATATACAATTTTAATGCATTAATTTTTATATTTCATATGTTATGTAGACACAAATTTTTTTAGAGATTATTGATGAAATAATGGATGATTCACATGATGAAAGGAGAGTCTCTCCTCGTATTGAGGCATCCAACACCCTTGATTCTATGTCTGTGCCAACAAAGCACAATTTATTTCGAGGAAATGAGGAGTAGGAGAGTTAGTTATTATGTTAGGGTTCTAGTTGTAGGCATAATCAATTTTGTATGCTAATATGGCCCACATTTTATGCCTTTATGGTGTATTTTGTCTATGTACATGTTATGGTCTACATTTTTTCTTGATATATTTCATATTTTTTATGTTGAATTATAACATAGAACTTTGCATGTATGACATATATACTATTCAATAATATGATTCCTTTACCTAACATATTTTCTATTTTGACCATTTAATTTTATACATATTATTGGTTAAGGATAATTATTACTTATTATGGGGTTAAAAAAATTCACATTATTCTCTAAGTTAGGTGCTTCATCATTATGTATATTTTATATTTACATGTGATATTACTATTTACTTGTTTCATTTACATTTAATTACATATAAATTTACAATTGTGATGTAAGTGGAATTATGATCAATTTCATGGACATGCAAATATTATAAGTTATACTTGATCATAGTTGTTAGGAGGTCTAGTGGTGTAGGAGCAATTTAATATTTACTTGTTTCATTTACATTTAATTACATATCAATTTGCAATTGTGATGTAAGTAGATTTGTGATCACTTTCAGGGAATAAATATTATAAGTTGTACTTGATCATAGTTGTTAAGATGTCTAGTGATGTAGGAGCAATTTAATATTTACTTGTTTCATTTATATTTAATTAAATATCAATTTGTGGTTGTGATGTAAGTGGACTTCTGATCAATTTCTAGGATGTAAGTATTATAAGTTGTATTTAATCATAGTTGTTAGGAGGTCTAGTGATGATGCAAGAGTATCTTACCAATATGTAATAAGGCCCTAATATGAGTGTGTTATAGGTCCTATAACTTGAATTTACTCAATAAGAGGTCTCACTTGGCCTTCAAAGAGTGAAATAGATCCTAGATGGTACTTTAGTGTTTTCCCACCAAAAGTTCAATTTAAATTTTCAAATATGAATATGTAAGGTTGTGGATAAATTGTAATGCTTTGTAAATTATTAAGAGTCCCATAGGTTTAGAATGGTGTTCTACATGTCTATAAAGGGTTATAACTACATTGAAGGTAAAAGTAGTTTTAGGTTAAATGAGAATGTATAATAACATTTATGACTGACTGATTTTATGAAAACCCTAATATCTCAGTGTTCTTGATAACAAGAAGGATATTTTGCCTCAAAATTTTCAAATACAAGTCTATAAAGGTGAAATAAATTTTGGAGAACCTTTTTAATTCCTGTACAAACATCCTAGGGGTGTTCTTTACATTTGGTAAGGAGTATTTTGACCTATTAGTAGCCATCAGGCCTACTAGGTGTAAAACAAGGTTTTGTGTATAAAAATACCTTTAATTTTATTTATAACCAATGAAAAATTGTCAATTTTTGTATGTATCTTGTAGTTTTATTGAGGGAAGTGCTCAAATTGGTTTCAAATAATATTTTGACTTATTGAGTGATCTATTAGGCTTAAAAGCCTAAAATAGGGTTTTAGAGTTTTGGACCTAATCTCTTAAGAAATCAAAAATTCAAATTGGTTTCTTACTCATTTAAAATGAATACTATAATATTAAATACCCACCAAAACCATATATATTGATAAGATATTTGAGAATTAAAAAATAGTTTAACTGAAACTCATTGAAAATCAAACCTCGAAAGAGTGTGTTCAAAGTGAAATAGTAAGAAGTACCAAAGGTAATCAAGTGATGTAGGAACATCATCCATCAGGGTGTATATAGTGTGTTTTGGTAATAAGTATATTATCATGGATTCAAGTTTTTTTTAATACCTATAAACCTTACCTTTCATGTTTCAAGTAGTTTCAAGCTTTAGATGAGCTGTCAGATCCTCTTTCAACTTTGGTAATACATTACATCATAGGCATGAGGGATAGAGATGATCCATAAACTCCTACACATGCATGGATGAGTCCTATAAGAAATCCTAAGAGGATTTTATATAACTCAAGATGGATGAGATGTGGCAATGAGATTTCTCTCATGACCAAATCTCTTAGAATGGGCCACAATGTTGGTCAATGAGGGTCATATATTTTGACTCACTAGCCTAATTGATGAATCATCTACATGTACATATCTAAGTAAGAATTTTAAGGCTAGAAAAACTATTTTATAGTCTTGGTTAGGCCATAGGAGTGAAGGTTATAGTTGGTTAGAGGCATCCCTTAAGAGAATTCACTCGTCTCTAAGTGTGCAAAATGAGCAAACTTTTGTCATATATTGGAGCATAACTATGAGGGATAGAGATGAGCCATCAAATATTACAAATGCATGGATGAGTACTCTAATAAATCTTAGGAGAATTTCATATAACTCAATACATATTAAATGTAACAATGAGGTATATCTCATAGCCAAATCTCTCAAAATGGGCCAAAAGTTGGTCAATGAGGGTCCTATATTTTGAATAATTAGCCCAATCAATGAAATAATCTATGAAAACACATTTATATAGGAATTTTAAGGATATAATAACCATTATTTGGTCTTGGTCAAGACCCAGGAGTGAAGGTTGTAGTTGGTCGAAGGCATCCCTTAAGAGAATTCACTCATCCCTAAGTGTGCAAAATGAGTGAACTTCCATTATGAGTTGTAGCATAATTATGAGGGATAGAGATGAGTCATCAAATATTATACATGCATGGATGGGTCCTCTAATAAATCCTAGAATTATTTTAAATAACTTGAGATAAACCAAACGTGGCAATGAGGTTTCTCTCACAGCTAAATCTTTTAGAATGGGCTAAAAGTTGGTCATTGAGGGTCATATATTCTAACTCCTTAGTCTAATTGATGAACTATCTATGTGGACACATATAGATAGGCATTTTAAGTCTAGAATGACCATTTTCTAGTCTTGGTCAGGTCCTAAGAGTGAAGGTTATAGTTGGTTAAAGGCATCCCTTGATAGAATTGACTCATCCTTGAGTGTGCAAAATGAGAAAACTTTTATCATGCATTATAGGAGAACTGTGAGGGATAGAGATGATCTAACAACTCCTACACATACATGGGTGAGTCTTATAATAAATATCTAGAGTATTTTATCTCAATTGATATAGAAAAGATGTAATAATGAGGTTTCTCTCATGGTCAAATCTCTTAAAATAGGCCAAAAGTTGGTCAATAAGGGCCATATATTCAAAATCATTAGCCCAATCAAAAAACCATCTACATAGACACATTTATATAGGAATTTTAAGGCTATAAAAACCATTTTATAGTTTTAGTCAAAACTTGAGAGTGAAGGTTATAGTTGGTTGGAGGCATCCCTTAAGAGAATTCACTCATCCCTGAGTGTGTAAAATGAGAAAATGTCCATCACACATTGTAAGAGAACTATTGTACCCAACATCCCCCTTATTTCCATAGGAAATGAGGACCCACCTTTTTTCATATTATGGTATTAACTTTGAGCCCCTCTTTTATGTGTTTAATGCAAAATTTTGGGTAAAGATTAACTATTGGCCTTTCATACTTTAGCAAAATGGCATTGGTATTGTGTTCATAGACTAACTCTTTCTATCGAGCTATTCTTTTGGACTTACTATTTTAAAATTATTATTGTGAGATTTTTGCCATTAACTTATTTATTTTGGCATATTTATTTTGGACACTTTGCCAGATGGAATTGGGTCTTTAGAATATTTATTTTGGACACTTTGCTCAATGATATTTAGTCTTCAAACAATTTGCTCGATAAATTTTACCCATAACAATCTTATAGATACACTTTCATTGATAAAATTACCCTTCAACCCTTTTGAACCTACCCTTAGGGCTTTTGCAACCTACCCTTTAGGACTTCTATCCTAGACATTTTACCTATGGAGTAGATCCTTCAAATTTATTGTCATAGGCACTATGCCCTATGAAGTATACCCTTCATATTTTTTATAGTTGCCCTTCAGCCTTTTTGTTGCAACCATTTTCTTGATAGAATTGCCTTTTGACCCTTTTTTAAATGACCCTTTAGACCTAATACACTTACCCTTTGGGACTTTTGTCCTAGGTATTTTTCCCTATGAGCTTATCCTTTATGACTTTTATCTTAGACTAATTCTTTCGATGCTTTTGCCTTAGACCAATTGCTTCAAAATTTATGTCTTAGACATTTTGTTCGATGAAAATAATATATGAGCTTTATGTCTCAAACATTTTATCCAACAAAAATGTACATGTTTTTAAAGTTATGTTTCAAACATTTTTTATGATAAAAATTAGGTCTTTGAGCTTTTTGTTGTCGGTATTTTATAAATACTGACCCAAAAAAAAGTTTAAAATAATTCCCCCACACAAAATAGCCAAAACAATACCCTAATACCAAGATCAATGGACCAAAAATCCCATGAAATTTCTAAGTGACACCCCTACATTCATGGACTTTATTATATATATACATGTTAATTCACTTTTGCATTTATGTTTACAAGAGTGAATCTAGAAGTGACAAGTGTCAAGCTCATGAGAGTCAAAGAGTCCAGCACCAAGATCTATGATATGTGTTAAATCATATACTAGAGATCTAACAACATGAGATCAAGTAGGGCAACAAAGTTATTTTCAGAATGAGCACAATGATGACAAGTGCCACCCTCATAAGAGGATTTAAGCAAAAGATATAATAGTGTGTAGGAGCCTAGTACATAGAGATATGATCGTATGAGATCGATGGAGGCTTTTTAATGGGCATAGATTTGATGAGAAAATACCACATGGTGCAAAGGTGCTAAATGATGGAGTGTGTTTTATGAAAGAGCCCAAGAAGCCTATAGAGCTACCAAATGGCATGATTAAATTTCATCATACATATAGATCTAACAGTGTGAGTCCCAGGTGCACTTTTTAAAGTTCCAGAATCAATGACAGGTAACATGCAATGCATAGTCATATTAATATTAGTCATAGTAAATAATGTAATTGGTTTTGAAGCATTGGTAAAGTGATACTTGTATTTGATGCATGTCTAAGTTCCATTTGAAGAAAACTAATCTAAAAATATTCAATAAGTTGTTCTCACAACCTATAAAAGGAGGCATATATAATTTTGAGAAAATGAAGCATATATTTATAGAAATTTATTTTGCCTTTGTGCACATGGACATGTTGCATAGCTTTTGCAAAAGCTAAATTTAAATTGATAACTACAAGTAGACTCTTCTATGGTTTTTTACCATATTTAGAACTCAAGTTATGACTATCACATGTAATGACCTTGCATGAGCTTGGAGGATGAGATGACTCCTTTCCCAAGTCTATATAAATAATTGTAATCCAACTTGGATTTTTGTCAGAGAAGTTTGAATACAAGAGCAACATCAATTTTGATCATCAATGAATGTGTTTGTGTATTTTATTTCTAATTTTTATGTAAGTAGTTGTTACTTTATTTGGTTGTATGTTTCAATAATAGTTAGTGTGCAATATCTATGAATAGATTATTGACTATCTTGATTGATGTACTAATATGTAGATGTGCAATAACTATTGAAAGATTGGTAAAATATATTAGTTAAGATAGTCAATTTTATTGATTCATAATTTTGAATGTGCATGAGTGCTTTCTTTGATGTAGTTTTCTATGTGTGTGCAATAGCTACCTTAGATACTTCACTAGCTTGAGCCATAATCTCCTGAGTGTAATATTTAACCTAAATAGAGAAAACTTTATTTAAGGCATATGAATTTCTTACATCAGTATCTCTTTAGACTTCTTAGTTATGTCTGATTGTGTGTGTGCAATTGCAGATAGAAACATGCATGGGTTGTGAGAGCACTTTTCCTTTTAGAAACCATCTAGGAAAGTGTTTCCTAAAAATAAAATAAGCTTTCCTTTTTTTCTTACCCTTCCCTCCTTTTTGAGTTTGTTTTGAGACCTAACCACTCTAGATTAGAAGCCCACTACCCATCCAATTCACCTATAGATTCACTACTATTTAATAACCATACCTCCATCCAAAAAACCTTGTCAATAAACTACATGCCCTACCAGGTATTCCATCAACATGTTGTTCTAACTAAATACCTATAAATTGTACCTTGAAGTGGAGTTTACCTCCATTGAGATTCTAAAAAGTTAAAGGCTACCTCATTATGCTATGGTGTGCATAAAACTCATATCAATAGTAATAGTGCTATAAGGAGGTCCAACACCTTTGATTATACTAATTTTTTTGGGAATTTATTGGATTGACAAAGGACCCATTGATATCCTAGGTATTCAACATGATCTCCCTGATGACCCATTCCCAAACCTTCTTAGGTTCCATAATAATCACCCAAGAGTTGCTAAATGGCATCTTATTGCCTACACATATGCTATGCATGTTAGGGATATAAAATTTGAGGATGTAATATATAGGTTGTTATCATTAATGCTAGGAGAAGAAATGAATTATTAGTTAGGAGAGTTGGCACCTAGTTCCATTACTAGTTGGAGTGATCTTGAGGAATTTTTTTTGATTTGATTTGGTCTAAATATTGATCCTCATGATTTAAAAAATAATTTAACATCTTCTATGAGGTTCTTTACAGGAGGTATGTTGGATATGAATTGTATATAAGCTATCCAAAGATAAATTAGGATATTATGCCCAAACAGGAGCATAGTGGAAGGGTTTCCTTTTAATCTAGGCACTATGCACAAAGAGGAGGAAATAGTGTATTGCAACCATCAATGAAAAAACTATAATGTAACATGAGAAATTAAGATACCAAAATAAGATGAGGAATCCATCAAGCTAGGAGAATTGGATCATTCTGATTCCATCCCCATATTTGATGAGATAATTTAAGAAGGAAATAACAATAGTGAGGAAAGTGCCAATTTATAAGAACATTATCAACCTTTGTAGCAACTCTATGAGATAGAATATGCTCAGGTAGAGGATTAATTATTTTTCCTTGAAAAATAAGATATTAACTTTTAAGATGGTGTTGATGACTCTTGTGACTATTTATTTGCATCAAAATATGTATCAGAAGACTCATTTGATGATTATATTCCTCACTTGTTCTCATTTGATCATGTAAGCTTCAATGTTGAGATTTTATATTATATTATTCTTGAGGTAGGTACATATTTTTATCACATGGAAAATGAAAAAGGTATGTTGGCTTCCCCCAATAATTTTTATTCTATTTTTGAGTTCCCTTTTAATGGAATTAATTCACATAGATGCTCATGCCTTGATTTGTTAGATGCTAAATTCAATTTAGTGCCTAATTCTAATGTGTAGGACATTTTGGTTGATTATATGATTTACCAAGAACCCCAGTGTGTGTGGACATCAACATCACTTGACATTGAAGTGAAGACCTTTCATTACACATATAATGCCCCTGAAGTTGCATATCTTCCAAAGCATAACTATTCAAAATAAGTATATTAATCAGATGGCAATAATCAAAGTTTCAATTAAAAAGAACAACAACAAAGGATCAATAATAGGTAGTGAATGGGATGCTCCCTCTAGAATTAATAATTAGTGAATCTCTCACTCCTAAAATTAGAAATAGTGAGCCGTTAGGGAAGTAGAATTTTTATTCATAATTTGAAAAGTCAAGAGCTGATTCATTCCAATAGTTAAGGGCACACTTAAAATGAGAGTCTAGATGAAGTTTTTAAGGAAAATGTTGTTCATGATTATACTTATGATTCTCATTCTATCTTTGTGTATCTTCCCCATAATGAGTTCATAGAGAATGATGACTTTCAATATTACAGGTCAGATCTAATATTTGTCTCAAGAGACACTTTAGAAAAGTTATTTTTTTATTGTGTCTAGGATGTCCCAATGAGTAATCCTTATTTTTTGTTTTAAAATATGAGGGAGAGATTCAAAATTCTACTTAATGAATATGAGGATGTTCCTACCTATCTCAAAACTTTAATGGGGAAAATCTTATTATTACCAAAGAGTGAGAAGTATACCAAACAAAGTTTCCAAATCCATCCTCCATCTTGTTTGAGTTTTATTTAGAGTAGGAGTAGGTTAGGTTTATTATTTTTTGTCATTTGCTTTCATTGGATTAGTTTCCTACTTTCTAAATTAATCTTTCCTAATTTTAGTATTTTGCTTTCTCAGATTAGATTCCTGCTTTCTTAATTGAGGTTTTCCACTTTCTTAGATTAGTTGTTCTTTGCTTTCTCTAATGATATGAATTGTGTTTGATCTGACCATAACCAAGCTAAAAATCCAAACCAAATAAGCTTATGACTTGTAGAAAAGGGAAAAATTAAAATCTTGACACTTTAGGACTAGTTTATAGATTGGGTGTATTTCTATAGTTTTTGAGTCTTTAGGATGAAAGTAGGTAATCATGGATTATTCTAGATGGTGTCACAATTGAATACTTTTACCAGGCATGTGAAAGTTGCTCTTAGAGTAATTCATACAAATTTAGAATTTTTTTCTATTTTATTAGATCAAATGCACTTATCACATTAAATACCTATTGTAAATGACAATTCTAGATATAGGTGTGGCTAGCAGGGATGTTCTAGTAATGATTTATTTTATAATTATACCAACTCACTAATGTTTAAACTCTTTTATTTTCCATTCAAGAACAAAAGAAAAAAAACATAAGAAGAAAGAAACAATTAGTTCAAAAGACCAAAATAAAATCTAAATAAAATCAAAAGGCTCACATGATGAAATAAGGTCAATATACCATGCATCATGATCAAAAGAGAATAATGGAATGAGGAGAAGGAGCCTAAGGTATCTTTGTCAAGGATATGGACACTTGGTTGGTGGTAGAGTAATGCTTGAGCTTCCATTGATTTAATGAGCTTTAAGAGATACTGGAATGAAACCTACAGCCTCATCAAGGCTTTTAAAAAACTCATCACAACAAGGTTAGACACATACATATCCAATAAATTAGAAGGCAAGTATGTTGTATGAATAAAATTAGGAGTCTATTTCATGTTTTTGATTTAAATATTCTTTTGTGACACACTTCATGATTGATTTAAGATTGCAAACTAGAGTTCTAGGTTCTTTAATACTCAAGAGTATTCCCTCTGTAAGTCACCATTTCTTGTATCCAACATCCCCCTTCTTTCCATAGGAAATGGGGACCCACCTTTGTTTGGATTATGGTATTAAATTTTATCCCCTCTTTTACGTGTTTAATACAAAATTTTAGGAAAAGATTGACTATTGGCCTTTCATACTTTAGAAAAATGGAATTGATAATATATTTATAGACTAACTCTTTCAATCAAGCTTATTCTTTCTGATTTATTATTTTCGACTTACTGTTTTGGACTTATTGTTGTGGGATTTTTGCCACAAACTTATTTATTTTAGCATATTTATTTAAAATAATTTGTCTGATGGAATTGGGTCTTCAACATATTCGTTTCAAACTCTTTGGCTGATGGAATTTGGTCCTCAGATAATTTTCTTGATACATTTTCCCCACAAAAATATTTCCAATACACTTTCACTAATAGAATTTCCGTTCGGCCCTTTTGAACCTACCCTTCAGGCTTTGTACAACCTACCCTTCAAGACTTCTATCCTGGACATTTTCCCTATGAAGTAGACCCTTCAAACTTTTTGTCATGGGCACTTTTCCCTACAAAGTAGACCCTTTAGATTTTTTGTAGAGTCCTTCAACCTTTTTATTGTGACCATTTTCCAGACAAGATTTCCCTTTGACCCTTTTTGAAATGACCCTTCAGACCTAATGCAATTACCCTTCAAGACTTCTATCCTAGGTATTTTTCCCTATAAGCCTATCCTTTGGGTCTTTTGTCTTAAACTAATTATTTTTGGCCTTTTGCCCCAGACCAATTCCTTCAAAAGTTATGTCTCAAACATTTTGTTTGAAAAAAATAAACTATGGGCTTTGTGTCTCAGAGATTTTGTCCAATGAAAATTTACATGCTTTATAAGTTATGTTTTAGATATTTTATTTGATAAAAATTAGGTCTTTAAGATTTTCATTGTGGGTCTTTTGTAAAGACTGGACCCAAAAAAAAATCCCAAAACAATTCCCTCACATAAAATGGCTGAAATAATACCCTATTTCCAAGATTAATGGACCAAAAATATTGTATAATTTCCATGTGGCACCCCTACATTTATGCACTTTATTATTATGTATACATGCTAAGTCACTTTTGCATTTATGTTTATAGGAGCGAATCTGAAAGTGACAAGCGTCAAGATTATGGGAGTCAAAGAGTCAAGCACCAAGATCTATGGTGATTTTTAAATCACATACCTGGGATCTAATGGCACACAATCAAGCATGAAAATAAAGGAATTTCTAGAGTGAGTATGATAGTGATAAGTGTCACCCTCATAGGAACATTTAAGCAAAAGATCCAACAGTGCGTGGGAGCCCAATACATAGAGATCTGATAGTGTGAGATTGAAAGAGACTTTTCAATAGGCAAAAATTTGATGAGAAGCTGCCACATGATGCAAAGGTCATAAGTGATGGAGTGTGTTTTGTAAAAGAGCCTAGGAATCGCCTAGAACTGCCCAATGACATGCTATTTTCCATCATGCAGAAATATATAAAGGTGTTATTCCTAAGTGCACTTTTTAAAGGCCCAGACTCAATGACATGCAACATACAATGCACAATCATATTAAGATTCATCAAAATAAATAGTTTTCACTAGTTTTGAATCATTGGTAAAGTGATACTTGTCTTAGATACATGTCTGAGTTCCATTTAAAGGAATATAATGTAAAAATATTTAATAGGTCTTTCTCACAACCTATAAAAGGAGGCATGCACAATTTTGGGAAAATGATGCATATATATGTATAAATTGCCTTTGTCTTTGTACACATGCACATGTTGCATAGCTTTTGCAAAGGCTAAATTTAAACTAATAAATAAAAGTAGAATCTTATATAGTTTTTGACCTTAGTTAGAACTCAAGTTTTGACTATCACATGTAATGATCTTGCATGAGCTTGGAGGGTGAGGTGACCCCTTCCCCAAGTCTATATAAATAATTATAATCCAAATTGGATTTTTGTCATAGAATTTTAAATATAGAAGCAACATCAATTTTGATCTTCAATGAATGTGTTTATGTATTTTCCTTCTAAATTTTGTGTAATTAGTTATTAATTTATTTGGTTGTATTTTTCAATAATCTTTAGTGTGCAATAACTACGGATAGATTATTGACTATCTTAATTTATGTACTAATCTAAAAATGTGCAAAAATTATTTAAAGATTGGTAAAATATATTGGTTAAGATATTCAAGCTGATTGATTCATAATTCTGAATGTGTATGAGTGATTTATTTGATGTAATTTTCTATGTGTGTGTAATAACTACCTCAGATACTTCACTACCCTGAGCCATAATCTCTTGAGTAAGAGTGTGCAAAAACTACCCTAAGTAGAGTAACCTTTGTCTAAGGCACATGAATTTTCTACATTAGTATCTCCTTATAATTCTTAGCCATATATGATTATGTGTCTGCAATTTTTTCTAGCAATAGGCATAGGTTCTGAGAGAATTTGTCCTTTGAGAAACTAGTCAGGGAAGTGATTCTTGAAAACCATAGAAACTTTCTTTTCTGCCTTACCCTTCCCTCCTTTCTGAGTTTGTTTTGAGACCTACCCACTCTAGATTAGAAGCCAAATACCTATATAATTCACATATATATTCACTACTCTTTAAGAACCATACCTTCATCCAAAAAACCTTGTTAATAATCTACATGCCCTACCAACTGTTCCATCAATAGGTTGTTCCAGTTGCTTACTTAAAATTCATGTCCTGGAGTGGAGTTTATCTCCATTGAGATCCTAAAATGTTAGAGGCTACCTCATTACACTATGGTGTGCATAATTGAATCAACAAGAACCATGAGGGCTATAAATGACTCAAAAACTCTTACACATGCATGGACAAGTCCTTTAAGAAATATCAAGAGGATTTTATATAACTTGATACAGATGAGATGTAGAAATGAGGTTAATTTCATGGCTAAATCTCTTAGAATGGGCCAAAAATTGGTTAGTGAGGGTTGTATATTCTAACTCATTAGCCCAATTGATGAAACATCTATGTAAACACATCTAGATAGGCATTTTAAGGTTAAAACAACCATTTTACAGTCTTAGTTAGGTCTCAGGAGTGAAGGTTGCAGTTAGTTTGGGGCATCCCTTTAGAGAATTCACTCATTATTGAGTGTGAAAAATGAGCAAACATCTGTTGCACATTACAAAATAACCATGAAATATAGAGACATGTTTTTATCTTCTACACATGCAAAAATGAGTCCTCTAAGAGCACCCAAGAGGATTTTATCTAACTTGAGATAAACAAGATGTGGTAATGAGATTTCTCTCACGGTCAAATCTTTCAAAATGGGCCAAAAGTTAGTCAATGAGGGTCATATATCATGAATCATTATCCTAATTAATAAATTGTCTATGTGGACAAATCTATATAGATATTTTAAGGCTAGAACAATCATTTTTTGGTCTTAGTTAGGCCTTGAAAGTGAAGATTGTAGTTGATCAGAGGCATCCTTTAAGAGAATCCACTCATCCCTGAGTATGTAAAATGAGATAACTTATAGGACACATTGTAGAAGAACTATGAGGGATATAAATGAATTGTTAGATCCTACACATGTATGGATGAGTCCTCTTAGATAACCCAAGAGGATTTTATCTATCTTAAGACAGACAAGATGTTGCAATGGGGTTTCTCTTGTAGACAAATCTCTTAGAATGGGCCAAAAGTTGGTTAGTGGGGGCCATATATTCTAAATAATTAGCCTAATTGATGAACCATATATGTAAACACACCTAGATAGGAATTTTAAGGCTAGAACAACCATTATCTAGTCTAGTTTGGGCCCTAAGATTGAAGGTTGCAGTTGATCAGAGGCATCCTTTAAGAGATGCCACTCATCTTTAAGTGTACAAAACGAACAAACTTCAATCACACATTGCAGGAGAACCATGAGAATGGGATATGAACAATTATATCCTACATGTGTATAGATGAGTCCTCTAAGAGATATCAAGAGGATTATCTATAACTTGATTTAGGTAAGATGTGGTAATGAGGTTTCTCTCATAACTAACTCTCTTAGAATAGGTCAAAAGTTAGTCAATAGAGGCTGTATATTCTAAATCATTAGCCCAATCAATGAACCATCTACATGAAAACATTTGTATAAATATTTTAAGGCTAAAAGGCCATTTTTTAGTGTTGATTAGGCCCCAAGAGTGAAGGTTGTAGTTGATCAGAGGCATCCCTTAAGAGAATCCACTCGTCCCTAAGTGTGTAAAATGAGTGAACTTTCATTGCTCATTATACAAGAATAGTGAGGGCTAGAGATGAACCATTAGATCATACATGTGCATAGACTATTCATCTAAGAGATCTCAAGAGGATTTTATCTAACTTGATTTAGATGAGATTTGATAATGAGGTTTCTCTCATATCTCAATCTCTTAGAATGGGCCAAACATTAGTCAATAGGGCATGTATATTTTGACTCGTTAGCCCAATAAATGAACCATCAACATAGACACATCCATATAAGAATTTTAAGGCTAGAACAACTATTTTTTGATCTTGATCAGGACTTAGGATTGAAAGTTGTAGTTGATCAGAGGCATCCCTTTGGAGAATCTACTCATCCTTGCTTGTGTAAAATGAGCAAACTTCTGTTGTGCATTACAGAAAAACCATAAGGGATAAAAATGAACCATAATATCCTAAATGTGAATAGATGAGTCTTATAAGAGATATTAGGAGGATTGTCTCTAACTTAATATGGATGAGATGAAAAAATGAGGTTTCTCTCATAACCAAATCTCTCAGAATGAGCTAAAAGTTGGCTAATAGGGGCCATATATTTTGACTCGTCAGCCCAATCGATAAATTATCTATGAAAACACATCCAAATAGGAATTTTAAGGATAGATTGGAAATTTTTATGGTCTTGGTTAAGCCCTAGGATTGAAGGTTGTAGTTTATTGAAGGTATCAATTAAGAGAATCCTCTCATCTCTAAGTGTGCAAAATGAGTGAACTTCTATTGTGTGTTACAGGAGAATCATGTAGGATAGAGGTGGAATGTCAATTCCTAAACATGAATGAATGAGTCATATTAGAGATATTGAGAGGATTATATCTAAATTGATCTAGGTAAGATACAATAATGAGGTTTCTCTCATGGCCAAATCTCTCAAAATAGGCTAAAAGTTGGTTAGTGGGGATTGTATACTCTAAATTATTATTCTAATATATGAACCATCTGTGATAACACATCCAAATAGGTGTTTTAAGGATATAATTACCATTTTATGGTCTTGATTAGTCTCAGGAGTGAAGGTTGAATTTTATTAGAGTCATCCCTTAAGAGAATCCACTCATCCCTGAGTGTGCAAAATGAGTTAACTTCCATCATGCATTACAAGATAACCATGAGGTCTAGATATGAACTATCAGATCCTACACATACATGAATGAGTCTTTTGAGAGAGATAAATAGTATTTTATCTAAATTTAGATGGACAAGATGTGGTAATGAAGTTTCTCTTGTAACCAAATCTCTAAGAATAGGCTAAAAATTGGTCAACAAGGGTTGTATATTCTGACATGTTATCCCAATCAATGAACCATATATGCAAATAAGTCCATATACTATTCTTAAGGTTATATAAACCATTTTATAGTATTGATCAGGCCTTAAGAGTGAATGTTGCAGTTGATCAGAGGCATCCCTTAAGAGAATACACTCATCCCTTAGTGTGAAAAATGAGTGAACTTCTATTACGCATTACAGGGGAACTGTGAGGGCTAGAGATGAATCATAAGATCTTACCTATGCATAGATGAGTCTTATAAGAGAGCCTAGGATGATTATATCTAAATCAATCCATGTGAGACATGGCAATGAGTTCTCTCTTGTAGCTAAATCTCTCAGAACAAGCCAAAAGTTAGTCAGTGAGGGCCATATATTTTGACTCATTATCTCAATCCAAAAACCATATGCATGAACACATTTGGATAGGAATTTTAAGGCTAAAATAACCATTATTCAATATTATTTAGGACTCAAGAGTAAAGGTTGTAGTTGATTGGAGGCATCCCTTAATAAAATCCATTCATCCTTTAGTGCACAAAATGAGCTAACTTCTATCGCATATTACGGGAGAACTATGAGTGCTAGAGACAAACCATCAACTCATACACAAGGATAAGTCATATAATATATCCTAGGAGGATTTTATCCAACTCAATATGGATGAGACATAAAAATGAGGTTTATCTCACAAAAAATATCTTAGAATGGGCTAAAAGTTGGTCGGTAAGGCCATATATTCTGACTCATGAGCTCAATCATTAAACTGTCTATATGAACATGTCCAAATAAGAATTTTAAGGATAGAACAATCATTTTATAGTCTTGATTAGGCCTTGAAAGTGAAGGTTAATATTGATCAGAGGCATCCCTTAAGAGAATCTACTTGTCCCTAAGTGTGCAAAATAAGTGAACTTTCATTGCACGTTATAGGAGAACCGTGAGGGTTAGAGACTAACCATAATCTCTTAAATGTGCATGGAAGAGTCCTATAAACTATCCTAGGAGGTTTTTATTTAAATTGATCTAGGTGAGATGTGAAAATTAGGTTTCTATAGTAGCCAAATCTCTCAAAATAGGCGAAAAGTTGGTTAGCAAGGGTCGTATATTATGATTCGTTATCCCAATCAATGAATTGTCTACATGAACATGTATGAATAGGTATTTTAAGGCTACAACTACAATTGTTTGGTCTAGATTTGGCCCCAATAGTAGTTGATCAGAGGCATCTATTGAGAGAATCTACTCATCCCTAAATGTACAAAATGAGTGAAATTTCATCACGTATTATAGGAGAATCGTGAGGGTTAGAGATGAATTGGTAGCTCCTAAACATGCACAAATGAGTCCTTTAAGAATCATAAATATGACTATTTTCATGTTTTCTTGAAAGGATAAATAATGATAAGCTGAAAACCAATTTGCTTAAGGTAGATAACATTAATATGAAGTTTTTTTAGAGCTTCTCTTCATTTCAAGAAGATAATCTTCTCTACTCACAACACCAACCACATGAAGGTGGAAGCTCATCTGGTGCCACTAACATAAATTAAAATTGTTAGTAAAAAAATTAAACATAAATAAACACATAATGATAAAATAGCTGAAAATTAAAATATATTAAATCAAATAACTTTATTATATTAATTTAAAACACTAGACAAACTTACCAATTCAATCTAACATACCTTCAAGATCAACTCTATTTGTAAGTGTTTCAAGAATCGCTTCATGGTTAGATTCACACATTTACCATAAAGTTCTATGTGAGGCTTTCCATAATATTTTATCATTTGAATATTTGTAGACATAACCATATTTGAATAATGAAGCACCACCCTGTGTGTTTCAAAGTCCTCAAATAATAATTGTTTTATTTTTTTATGATAGTATCGACACAGTGGAGCATGAAGGTGGAAGTTCATCTGGTGCCACTAACATAAATTAAAATTGTTAGTAAAAAAATTAAACATAAATAAACACATAATGATAAAATAGTTGAAAATTAAAATATATTAAATCAAATAACTTTATTATATTAATTTAAAACACTAGATAAATTTACCAATTCAATCTAACATACCTTCAAGATCAACTCTATTTGTAAGTGTTTCAAGAATCACTTCATGGTTAGATTCACACACTTACCATAAAGTTCTATGTGAGTCTTTCCATGATATTTGATCATTTGAATATTTGTAGAAATAACCATATTTGAATAATGAAGCTGCACCCTGTGTGTTTCAAAGTCCTCAAATAATAATAATTTTTTTTTTATGATAGTATCAACAAAGTCAGGTTCTGATAACCACTACAGATATAATGGGATAAATTATCTCTTCTCCATCGATAACATTGTGGTTAATTTTTTTTGCCTCTACACAATGACACAAGTAGTAGTATATTCCCTCATCATTGTCCTTAGGTTTAATGACTACAAAAACATGCATGGATCATTTTGAATAATTTAGACTTATTACAAGTCCAAGTCCAAACTAAACTATTAGAAAAACATCTAAATTATTCAAAATTTTATAGCTCAAAATTATCTCCAATACAATACTTTGGGAATAAATCCAAATCATTATAATAATTATAGTCCATTTTAGTTGGTATTATTGAAATTGTTATCTTTTCTGACATTCTCTCTAGTCTTGTTTGGGGGGTGTAAGTCCAAATTATCTAAAATGGTCCTTATGCCTTGCATTTAAAGTATAATAAATTATAAGTACATCAAGGAAAAAATAAAAATATCACTAATATCTAAATAAGGTTATATATTTAATTAAATAATAAATTGTACTTGGTTGCAAATGATCTAAAATATGGTTAAAGTCAACTGATGATGCCATTTTATGATCTATCAATTGTTTGAGTGAATGGATACTATCTACAAGTGATATGAATCTACAATACCATTCTTCAAACCATAATTTTGAATCACATTCATTTAAATTAAATTCCATATATAGGGAATAAAAACATGCCATATCCCTAGTATAAATAGTCTATGAACTTGAATTTGAGCTTTGAAAGGAGTGGAAAAAACTTTATCTAGGTACTATACTACAATATTAATACACTACCTTGTGTTTTTCCTCTATTAACCAAAATAATCTTTGTACATTAGAATGTTTCTCTAATCCATGACAAAAAATTTCATTACACCAAGTCACAATACTTGCAACATTGATCAAATTAGCACCATCCTTGTGCTTTGATTGCTCTCTTTTAAGGGCTCTTTTTACACATGAAAATACACCATCATGTTCCCCTTTTCCATTCCCAGCCTCAAAGACATTTCAAAAATGTTTAACACCATTCTTCTTATATATTCTGCTTAACCAGTAAAACATTTGAGAATTCTTAAACTACCCTACATAATTGTTTAACTAAATGTAGTGTGTATCAAACATGATTTATATTGCATTTATATTTATATAAAATATCTCAAAACAACTCTAGATAAACTCTAGAGAATGTGATCTATCATCACTCATATAAAATTGGTACTCCCTCAAAATATTTCTATTATCATTTGTGTTATCAGGTGCATGTCTAAATGTAATACGAATAAAAATTTCAACTTGAGTTGAATTATAGTATTGGTATTGAACCTCCTTCTATGTTATAGTGTATATTTCTTATCAAAATCCACAACTAAAATAATGGTGCCAATTAGAAATTAGTCTTTGTATACATTGAATTAATTCTCTAACCATTTTTATTTGAGTGTGTGTCTTACATATTGGTAGATAATATTCTTGTTGAATTCAAACATGAAATTAGATACATAAACTTTGGTCATAACCAATTCACATAGTGATGATTCTTTTCCATATTTGAATACATATTTTATATATTTGTACTTCTTATAATCAACTAGTTGATTTCTAAATACATGTAAAATTTCTTCATGTATACAACTCATCAAATTTGACAAACCACCATAACCATTACATGTTACATCTAAATATTATTTGGAAAAATAATATGTCCCTTAGGTATTTGATAGAAAAGACCTTGGATTAATTCTCTTGATGTCTTAGGTGGGGAAGACACCATACATTCTTGAAAAATATTGTTAGTATGTAAAGTACAACATATATGATGAAAAACATCAAAATGTATAGTAAATTTAATGTGTACCCTAAAACAACATGTGGTACGTGCTTGTTTGATTTTAACATAGAAAGGATTGCACATCTCAAATGACCTTTCGCTAATTATCAATTGGCCATTAAAATTTTCAATAAACTTTTTATAAAATTATGTTTGAGTCATGTCTAAGAAATGTTTTGCATGTGGCTCACAATTTTTTGAGCCTTTTATTTTTTTAACATCTTTTACATTAGATGAGACCCTTGTGTTGTCATGCCAGAAAAATTCAATCAAGTGTCCTGTTCCTTCAACTAATACCTTATCTTTTCATGGGAGTCTACCACTAAATACCCAATAATTTGTGAGTAAAGGGTCATCAACCCTTGTTCTTCTTTTTATGACATTTATTAGAGTTTTTCTATTTAAGATCAAGGATTTATTTATTTCATTAAAAATTCAATATTTAGATGTTGACTTAATCACCATAGATTTCATTATTACTCATCTTGCCACATTACTATTTTTTTTGACTTTTATTGCCTATTGCCTTAAATGCATTAAAAAAATTATTTACTATTGTACTATTTATTCCCTCTATGTTGAATGCTATTAAACCCAAATTATGCATCACATGGTGAATTTTTTGAATTTTCATTAATTTTAAAAATAGTTGACATCATTTTGTATGGGTTTTATTCTCAAATGCATAGTCCCATACACATTGAACATGATGCTGAGCTGATATTTTTGACATTTTACCTTCCATAGGTTCTATTATTTCTTTATATATTTCAAATAAATACCTTGGTGTTCATCTTATTATCCTTGGAGGTGTGGGTATAGGAGCTAATTTTTTTATTAATTTGGGTGGTGTTACCACTTTAACCATAATAGGGATAGTAGAGGGTTGAATATCTCCATTGGACCGTACAAACAAATTATATTCCTCTTCATTAGGGAACACATGATTTGGGGTCATTACATGATGTTGATTATCATCATACTCAAAAATTTTATTATGAATGGATGTTTCATTATATTATGTTTGTCTATATGTTTCATCACTCATTACAAATTCATTACTTACATGATCTAGATTTTGAATTTCATCATGCATCAAAAATTGATTGAGTTCTCTTATCTCATTTAAAGACATATCTAAACTAAATTATATAGAATTGGGCATGTTATTTTCATTTGAAATATTACCTGGTGTGAAGGAAGCACCTTCACCTTGCCTAGAATCCCTTATGGATGCTTTTCTATTTACTCATATTTTTCTTTCTTTTTCTCTTTTCTCTTCAAGTTTTTTATTTTTTTAGATTTTTGATTGGTCTTTTGTGATGAATTCCTAGCCCCATTATTTATCTATACCAAAATAAGACAATTTGAGATTTATACTTGAATAATTTTTAGTGATTCAAACAAAGTGAATGGAGAATTTACCAAATTCGCATAGTTACAATAGAAAAACTAGTTTATAAGTCACAAAGAACAAAAAAAATGAGCAATTTTTTTGGGAAATCTAAGATATATTCATGAATAAAAAAGGGCATACATGATTTCAAAAGCACATGCCCTTATTGATTCATGAAATTCTCTTAGGTTTTCCTTTGAAAATTTACAATTTTTTTTTGCTACTTTCCCTCCAAAATTGCCTCAGTTTTAGGTTTGGGGGGTTTCGAACCTGGTTCAAACTCTGTCATGAACTAGCCAAGGAGATTTTAAAGAAATTTATAGGTTTTTTCATCTTTTTTGGCATTTATAATCATGTAAATTTTATTATTTAAAAAAAAAATGGGGTTGTAGATGGAAAAGCGTAGTTTTAGAATATATATTTTTTAATGTTAGAATATTATTTATAATTATTACTTAATTTATACATAACATACCTCGTTATGGACTATATACGTATCATCACAAATTCTATTAAATTTAAAACTTATATATCAATAATCTCCACATTATCAACTATTATTTAAAAAAAATTGAAATTGAATTTCATAAAGTTAATGTCAAGAAGTTATGTTCGTACACTTACAATTTCAAATTTTTAGCTATCTTGACTTGTAAAATTATTTAAAAATTATATAAAATAAAAAATTAATAAAATATATTCTCAACAATATTCAACATTTCACCTATCTATATATGAAGTTCCATACAAAATCTCATTCATTTACTCAAAAAAGTGTGTTCATACACATGTAATATCCTTATCTTTCCATAAAAAATGACCAACATATTATCATAAATGCATTTTTTTGCACACTTTTATCATCAGGGTATTGAAAAAATTTATATATTTATAAACTAAATTCAAAATTACACAATTCATGTTCTTATGTCATAGTCAACTTCCTTTTCAAAGTGTCTCTAACATTCTCTCCAAGTTCAACTATTGTTATTTTCATAAAAAAAGTGTCACTTTATACCCCACTTTTATCCTCTATTATATTTCATCTACCATAATTATTATGTTTTTGAGGGCATTGAACCTTAGTCACATTACTAATTTAACTAAATCAACTAATTTAGATGAACTTATAGATTCAAAGTGCTCACTTCTAGGTATTATCAATGCCAAAAATAGAAAATTGTAATAGTGTGTATGTGCATGAACAATGTTCATACCCCATAATATGATCCAAATTATACCAAAATTATATGTAATTATGATCCAAAACTTAGAAGATCTAGTTGATAAATATTTCAATATCATAGAAATAACACAGTAACAATGAATTCTCTAAGAAGAGATGTAGTATTACTCAAGATCACAATACAAATATATGCTTATCTCTGGGAAGAGATGTCTGTCTTCAAATTTTGGGTTACCTCTTAATTTATACACATTTTGAAATCATGGGGAGGATGTGTAAGGTCACCATTCTCGAGAGAGATTAAGTGGTTCGACTACCAAGATTTAAAACAATACAAAATTTGAGGAATTACTATTTTTAAAAACTTACTATTTTTAGACTACACTACTAAAATTGAAATTTGGGGCACTTACATTGGGTTTTAAAGGTTCAAAATTCATTAAGTAGAGATCCATGCCATTTCACGATGTTATCCTCATTCTTAGCTTTCCAACAATTCAAACGATGAGTCAATTGGAGCTACGGTGCAAAAGTTATGGCTCCCCGAAGTTTCATCATCAATTGGGGTGGAACTGTCACCCAAATTATCGCTAATTGTTGCCCCAAATTTTAATTTTAGTAGTGAAATCTAAAAATAGTAAGTTTCTAAAAATAGTTATTCCTCAAATTCTGTATTGTTTTAAATCTTGGAAGTTGAACCACTTAATCTCCCTTGAGATTGGTGACCTTCCACATCCTCCCCATGCTTTCAAAATGTGTATAAATGAAAAGGTAACCATAAATATGAAGATAGAAATCTCATGATTTTATCCTCATTCTTAGCTTTCCAACGGTTCAAACGGTGAGTCAATTGGAGCTACGGTGCAAAAGTGATGGCTCTTAGATGTTCCGTCATCAATTGGGGTGGAACTGTCACCCGAATTGTCACCTAAATTGTTGCCTGGATCAAATTCTATGCATATATATCTAAATTTTTCCTAAATATATATATTTTAAAACTTGTAACTCATATTCTTAAAAATAGTGTGCATGTGCATTATATATGCTCGAAAATCTTTCTTAATATGAAAGTATATAAAAAATTGTAATTTTGATCCTATAAAATTGTAACTTTGTTCCTATAAATTGTAACTTTGTAACTTTGCATTATACCCTCAAAATATATATAATGAAACAACATAAATGAATCATAGAACAAGTGAAACTCACAACATAGTAAAATAACATATCTGTGAAATGCAACATTATAGAGAATAAAAAAAATAAGACATGTGTAAGTAATTAATGTAGATCAATCATGATAAATGTAAAGGTCACAACAATATATGACCAAAAACAATTTAACTTATGTAATGAGATACCCTTAACATTGGAATGGTTCCTAGGTATAAGGATGTCCTGCATTTATGCATCCATATATCATGTGCAACCTATATGTCCTACATCTCACTCATATATAACATGAAATATATGTGTGTATAAAAATGATATGCAATTTACAAAACATGTGATAAATAACATAAATTAATAATGAAAACTAGTTAACATGTGATGTTTAGGTCCTATTTTAGAATTTTGGAATATTTTGATTTTTTTGTATATTTGAAATATTTGAAATTTTGACATACATTTATATAGTCAAGAAATACAAATTAGTAAGGATTTGAAAATAGAATAATGTGAGGGATCTAGACAATATGTAACATATAATAAAGCATAATGTGTAACAAATGTGATAACATGGCGATGTGGAACAAGTGAAGGAAAATAATGTACCCCCAATGTAAATGTGAATCATAACATCACAACTTAAATGAGTATGGGGGAAGTGGAGGGGGATGAGGAGAAATTGGTGTCTATTCTCATAAATGTATGTATTGTGTAATATCAATGGAAACCATAGAATGTATAATTAGTAAATATGTAGGAGTGAACAAGTAAAATGTCACAAAGGTTGTGCACTATTATTATTTTAGGATAGGTGTCACATATGTCTGCATCAAGATAATAAATCAAGACGTAAAGCCCAAGTCACAATAAAGGGATATAATAATGATTAATGCAACATATATGTACACATGTATGTTAAAGTAGAATAATAGATGAAATAATTAATAAATAAAACATTAAAAACTATTTATAATGTGTTTTATGTTAGTCAACTAAAAGTACCATGTCTAGGCCCTATATCAGGTGGTACAAATGTCTTCTACCATGGATAAAATTCATCAAATGTATGTGTGTCTAAATTTTTGAAGTAATCATATGCTATATAATATCCATCATCAATATCATGCTCAAGTTGTTCATGCGTAATTTATTTAACTATGTTATCTATGTAGTTGATTCACTATCTTGTGTGGTTACGTATAACATTTGTGTTTGTTATGATAGTATGCTCATCACACATGAATGTAATATTATAATTAATATTAATAGTGTTATAATCAATGAGATCATAAAATTTATGTCATAATTAAAATTAGTTATGCATATAATTCCCCCTAAATCTATGATAATCATAATATGCATTACTGTCATGTACATTAGATATAAGTTTACTCATATCAACATACTTTAGTGGCATGAGGGATTTTAAATTTTAAGATTGACTATTGCTTAGTATGAGATGAATCTATCAGGTTTGGAAAAATCCATAATTTCAAAATAATATGATTTTGATGGATTTATATGAGAGATAAGAATATTTATTTGATGATTTGAAGTTAATCTAAAAATTATTTTGAATAGGTTATACATAGACTAAGGAATTCCTATAGGTGACTGGTAGAAAATTAATAATTTAGACCCATATAAAACATGTGGAAATGAGATAATGACATGCAAGAATCATATGTAGGAGGTTTGTGATTGATGTCTCCATGATGGCCAAGGTGGTTAATGAATTATCATGTGTGTTAGGATGATAATGACAAAGTGTGCTTCAATTTTCTTATATTTCTCTTCAGTGTTTGCTTGATATATGCAATTGATGGTTTGGAGAGATATAACACATATGTAGGTCTGTAAGTATAAATAAAAAGTTGTGAGGCATCCATATATGTCTTGGTGAGGTTTTGGTATGTCACTTGATCATTTAGATTGAAAAACATGCATATTCTAGCTTAAGAGAAGCCAGACCATCATAGACTATCACTAGATGTCATATAGACATGAATGAACTAACAAGTTTGTGTATTTATTTATGGTTCTCATAAATTCAACTGAGGTCAAATGATTTCATGGAGATGTTTTTTATAGTGTCAATAAGGTCCCCTAAAATTTTTGACTCTTGAAGTGATTTCTAGCTCAAGTTATAGAGCTTCAAATTTTCTCTTGCAAACTATGTCAGGCTAGAGACCATCAAGTTTAACTTCATTGAAGTCTGATGTCAACTAGTCAGTAAATCTCACAGTGCATGTTAAATCATAGATCTTGATCCAATGGTGTGTGTAAAATTCAATATGTTAAAGAATGAATGTGATAGTGACATGTTTCACATTCACAGAGCTTGGATAAAATATCAATGGTGAGAGTATGATTGTGTAATGAGAAGGTCGATGGTGTAGGTCAAGTCTAAGAGTCAATATGTGTAAGAGGTACATGGGGCTGCCAAGTGGCACAATCACAGAAGAGAGGATCTTAGATCAATGGTGATCATTTCAAGATAAATATTGGGATAATATGTAGATATCAATGGAACACATTTTTTTAAAGTTTCCAGGGTGCATGAGATGAGGCCAACATGTTTGATGTTTAACATATGCTCAGTGACCATTGGAATTTGAATTTTCAAATTTACAAGGGAGAACCAATGCTTAGTGTTTGAGATATATCTTTTGATCCAAGATGAATTTATTGATGAAATTAATATAAAATTTGTAAATTACTCCAAAGTACATCCATAAAAGTTAGTTATAATTTTTGACTATCTGTACAGTTGAAGTTATTAAGCTCTAAAGTTGACTGTGTGTTTGACCATGTTATGCAAGTAACTTGAGAAGGGTAATTGAGGATTTATTGATGGTATTTTTATGTTTAAAGATGATATAAATATTATAGAGTGTTATATAATCAATTAGGACCACATTTATGCATTTTCTAGGTTTGAAAAATCCATATTCATTGTGAACAATTGCTTAAAAGTTGATTGTGTTTGTTGAATGCATTCACAGATTGAGTGACCATGTTACAGGAGTGATTTGAAGGTGTTATAAGAAGAATTGAAGAAGAAAATGAGTATGGAGATGTTATATAATTATATAAATATTATTATAAAGTATTATATGTCATGATATGGCCTTGATCAGATATAGAGAGTCAAAATAGTATAATTGTATTTTGATCATGTGTGACTAGCCTAAGTGGTCATTTTGAGAGAGTTATTTTTAGTGCTTAGAGATTGTGTTGAAGTGTATAAATAACATGGAGGTTTTTAAGAGGTCATAAAGGTTTCACCCATGTGATATAATCATATGGATATGTGAAATATTTGATTATTTGATTCAAAAGTTTGAGACTGTGTTTTCTATGTATGAAGACCTAAATAACAAAGAGACCTAATTGGTAGGTTCAAGTGTTGATTTGGTATTATAGGTTGCATAGACCCATATGAGAGTGAGAAAGGGGTTATATAAGATATGTGTGATGTGTTATAATAATTGGTAAAGGATGAAGGTGGTCCAAGTAGTCTCACATGTAATGTGTGAGTATGAAGGCCTAATTGTTTTAGGTCTCACCAAGACCTAGTGGTGGTTTGGGGATAATAAGGTAATGAAAAACCTATGAAGAGTGTGGTTATCACATGTAACATTTTTATGGACATATTTTAAAGTTGGTTAAAATATTTAAAGTATCTTGGCCAACCAAGATGGGCTAAAGGAAGAGAGTGGTATAAATACAAGGTATAATTGGACTAATTGTGCTAGTTGTGCAAGAGTGGATTCAAACAAAGGAGAGATCCTTTGAAAGTGAAGGTACATGTCATTGAGAACCAATAGAGAGTGAAGAGTATCAGTCATAATTTTTTGATAAAGTTGATGTAGAATGACACACATGTCATTGGACCAAATGAGCCTAAAATAAGCAGTTTGAGTAAGTTAGCCCTAAAGGCAGCTTGAGAGAGATTAGAGGTGAAAAGTGCATACAAAGGTTATCATTATCAGTTAAAGAATAGAAAAAAGTGTTTAAGGTTATATATTTAGATAGATAAGTGGGTTATGGTTACCTAGGGGGTTATTTCCTCCTTGTAATGTAAAGCTTGCTAAAGGTCTAGTTGTTGTGGGTACTCAGCTAGACAAGGGTAGTAGCTCCTTATGGGATTAGTGTCTCACTAAAATAAGGTATGGATGTTCCTTGATTAGTTTGTGCTAGTATAAATTTTGGATCTTGATTTATATGACTATAATCCATCTTTTAGGGTTTAGTGGGTTTTATCCCCTAAGAGGGTTTCCCACATATATGATGTGTTCATGACATGTATGCTCTTATGTATGTGATTTCATATTTATGTTTCTTGATCAAGTTAAAGTATGCTAAATGTTTAAGAGTTGGGAATTGAATTGGATTATCTTATTTCAATTTTTCACCCCCCCTCTCAGTGATTGTACCTCTAACAATTGGTATCAGAGTAGGACCTTCATTGAAAGTTTAACCACTTGAAGGTGATCTAAGGTACAATATGTGTAAAAGGAAAGTTGTTCAAATTAAAAGAACATCATGGATGATAAATAAGTTTAATATGATACTGGGGAAAAATAAATTGATCTAAAATCTGAGCTCATGAGTTTACCTGATGAACTGAAGGAGTAAAAGAAGAAGAATCATAAAATGAGGAATATAATCAAAGGTCTTAAAGCACAAGTCAGATCTCTTGAGGGGAGTTTGTTAGGTAAATCCAAGAGAGAGGAAAAGGAGAATCAAGAACTGATCAAGTCCATGGAAGAGAAAGCATGTATATTTAAAGATGGCATGGCCAAAAGGTCTAAGGAGGATAAGGAGATCATCAAAGATCTCAAAATTCAATTAGAGGCTGCAAGTTCAAGCATGAGGGCTAAAAAAGATGAATGTGTTCAAAGGATAATATTGTTTCCCTAAATGATGAGCATGAAAAGGTCATAATCAAGATAGGCAATACTAAAGAACAAAATAGATTAGAACAAGGCAAAGAGAATGGTAAAATGAAAGACAAGTAAAATCAGGTCAAAGATAAAATGAAGAAGCTAATCAGATAACCAAATGCTTCAAGGTATGCCAAATATTTTATGGGCCATTATTTTATTTGTCATCTTATTGGTCATAGGGTAAAGGAATGTGTAATAAGATGTAATCAGTCAAAGGGAGATCACTTCCATATTCAAACAAAAGGTTTGGAATATATTATTTTCTACAATCGTCAAAGAGTTGGTCACATTGCTAGGTTCTACAAGCAAAGACCATCAAGTAAAGATAAGTTTAATTAGGATCCTAGAGTGAAAGAAAGAAGATAAGTTAGATATATCAATACAATGCGATATTCATCCCAGAGTCATTTTTATGCATGTAATCAGTTTGGCCACATTATTAAAGAATGCAAGAGGAGAAGATATCAGTCAAAGAAATATCACAATCATCATCAAGTAAAAGGTATGAATGATCTTGTTTGTTTTAAATGTCATTGTGTTGGTCACATTTCTAGGTATTGAAAGAATAGGTTAAATGATTTCTCAAATTAAAATAATGTGTATGGAGCTCCTAGTGTGCAAAGAAGAGGTCACAAATGGTTGTGAAAACCTAAGCCTATTAGGAGAGATTAGACTGAGAGCAAATATGGTTTGTTTACTGTGATAGACATGAAGGAAAGTTAAGAGTTTTTATTGTTTGCATTTGTTGACAAGTTTGAAGAAAATAATTAAGTCAAGGATCCATTAAAAATCAATTTGGTGATGAGGTAGGACTATAATTCAAATGAGAGTATGGAGATATGGGAGTCTCCTGAGTTTTAGGATTTTTAGTCTCACTATGTCAAAGGGGTGTCTCTCTCTAAGCTTCAAGGAGATACTTATAAAAAAAAAAGGAAGCATGGTGGATGCTTATTTGAGTTTTGGATAATATTTAAAGATAAGAAAGGTCATGAGAAGATATGATTGGTTAAGGGGGAATAATGAGTTTTATGTAATTGCTCCAAAAGTGTTGTGATGAAATGATTCAGAAGATATATTCAGGGATAGTGATCTTAAAGTCAAAGTTTTGATCAAATTTGAAGGATGGTCTAGTTGATCAAATGGTGAAGAATGAAGATGTCATTTTTGAAGGTTTGCAGACAAAGAATGAAGCTTTCCAAGTTTCTGATCAAGGATGGTGAGTTATCAATATATTCTATTTCATAGAAAGGTATGTTGATCTTATTCAAATATGCTCAAGGTGTGTTCAAGGTTTTTGGTCCTAAAGGTAAGATCTTTTCAATTGATTAAATTAATTTATCAAATAATAAATATTGAAGACAATATTGATATGGAGCATGAGAGGATGTATTGGCCTATTATGGAAGGACATGAAGAAGTCCAGTGATTTAAAGGTGATTAAATTCTAAGTTATTCATTTCAAGATCTAGATTGCAAGTATGTGTGCTCAAGGTATGTTCAGGGATTTTGACCCTAAAGGTCTATAAGTAGAGTATGGAGGTTTAAAAGTGTCAAAACAAGAAATATGAGTTGCCAAGATGTTTTTGTTGCATACAAAGGTGTGTTAACTCCATTTAGTTTTGGCTTAAGAACAAGCATGTTAAAACCTAGCTGAAGGGTTTATGGGTTATCCAAAGTGTGTGATCTCAAAAATTGGTCTAGCAGTGTGGTTTATTAGCCTCCAAGTGTGAAAGAAGTTTCAAGTGCTGATGTTGATTGGAAGATGGTGAGTTGACTAAGTTTCATTTGAAAAAAAAGTATTTTTGCCCATGCTAGTTAGTTTTTTCCTTAAGGGAGTTGAGGTTTAAGGTTATTTGATATATTTAAATGGCCAAATGGGTTGTCAAAAGGTGTTTCACATTAATTTAAAAGTGTGTGGTGTCTTCCATAGATGAGGATTTGTGCAAATGGAGGGCTAATTAGCTAGTAGGTTTGTGAAGGAGCTATGGTGTAGAAGCAAAGTTGGAAGATGTTTTTATTTTTTTGGAGTGAATGAGGGGGAACATGAGTGTATTTAATATATGAAATTTCATGTCTTGAAGGTGATTTCATAGAAAGATATAGGTGTTTCAAGGTTTAGGGTAGGGCTCCTAGGCCTCTAGGCAAGGCTAGTGAAGAAAAGAGTGATCTTCAGTCATTTTGTCCAAATGAAAAAGGTAGCCTAAAGTGAGAAGGTATGAAGGAAAATGTGTTATTTCATAATGGTTGGAGATGGTCTTAAGGTGATCAAAAGGGTGCCTAAGATTAGGTGACTTAGGGGGGTCCCTCTTAATGTTTTCAAGGTAAATTCATGTATTTTCTATTGTTCATGTATGTTTTTTCTTCATAGAAGCTATGTATGATTAAAGAAGAATGTAATCATGGAGAATGTTTGAGAAACTCAAGGTAAGAAGAGATATACACAATGTTAGGGGGAGTATATATCATCTCTTAGAGGTGGTAATTTATTATTATTAGTCCTTGAAATCTTTTCAAGTCAATAGGATCAGGAGTTGATCCCACTTTGTCATTGTGTCAAAGGGGGAGAAAGTGCTTGAAGAGATAAATAGAGTCTATGCATAAGATTTGTATTGGTGTTAACATCAATGACAAAGGGGGAGATTGTTGGAGGTTTGTCAATGATGTCTCTAAGGTCACCAAGGTAGTTGATGTAAAATCATGTGTGTTAGGATGATAATGACAAAGTGTGATTCAATGTTCTTGCATTGTTATTCAATGTTTGCTTGATATAAGAAATTGATAGTTTGGAGAGATATATCACATATGTAGATTTGTAAGGACAAAAAAGAAGTTGTGAGGCATCCATATATGTCTTTATGAGGTTATAGTATGTCAATTAATAATTTGGAATGAAAACATGCATATTCTAGCTTAAGAGAAACCAAACCATCATAGACCATCACTATGCATCATGCAAATATGAATGAACCAACAAGTTTGTGCATTTATTTATAGTACTGAGAAAGTCAACCAAGGTCAAAGGATTTCATGAAGTTGTTGTCTATACTATAAATAAGTTCCCTTAAAAGTTTTGACTCTTGAAGTATTTTCTAGCTCAAGTTATAAAAATTTCAATTTAGTCTTGTAGACTATGTCAGGCCAAAGACCATCAAGTTTAACTTTGTTGAAGTCTGAGGTTAACTAGTTAGTAGATCTAATGATGCATGTTAAATAGTAGATCTTGATCCAATGGTGTGCATAAAATTTAATATGTTAAATAATGAATGCATGAATGACATGTGTCACATTTATAAAGATTGGATAGAAGATCAATGGTGAGAATATGATCATGTAGTTAGAAGATTGACTATGCGGGTCAAGTCAAAGAGTCAATATGTGTAGAAGGCATGCAGGGCTACCAAGTGACATGATCGTAGAAGAGAGGATATTAGATAAATAGTGAGATTTTCAAGATAAAGAGTGGGATAATATGCATAGATTGATGGAGCACATTTTTTCAAAGTTTTTAAGGTGTACGAGATGAGGTCGACATTCTTGATGTTTAACATATGCTCAATGATCGTTGGAATTTGAATTTTCAAATTTATGAGGGAAAACCAATGGTTAGTTTTTAAACTATATCTTTTGATCCATGATGAGTTTATTAATGTAATAAGAAGAAAAATTGTAAAGGAACCCAAGGCACATCCAAAGAAGTCATTTAAAAGTTTTGAATGTCTATATAGTCAAAATTATTGAACTCTAAAGTTAACCATGTGTTTGACCATATTCTGCAAGTTTTGGAAATATTGTCATTGATGTCAAAGGTCTAGCATTATTGGTGATAAAGGCCCCATTCCATTTAATGTTGTCTGTAATAAATATATCTTGGCTAATATGAGTTAATATTTATTTAATGTTAACAAATATATTTTTGGTTGCATATGAGACAAAAGAAGGGCCCATGGAGAAGTTGAAGAGCCATGGGGTAAAGACAAAAGAAGGATGGGATGCATTTTCCCATGAAGAGTCATCTTGGGGAATACTAAGAGTCACCAAGTGAAGACAAAAGAGTAAGGGCACAATTTCTCATGAAGGGAAACTTTAAGGAATACAAAAAGTCACCAAGATGAGGACAAAAGATGGAAGGATGTTTTTGGTCATGAAGGATCACCACATGACTTTTCAAAGGCTTGAATATGAAGGGTCATACAAGTTTGGTGCCATTTTCCATGAGGATTGAAGGGTCACAAAGGGAGAAGGCCAAAGGTCATTTGGAAACCTATTAATAAAGGCTTGAGAAGCCATTTGTAAATATGGAAGATTGAGGTTGATTTGATATTGTAATATCTAGCTTAGAAGAGCAAAGGTGAGAGAGAGGAAAGAGATGTTCTATTGATCTATCATTTTTTGAGATAGCAACATTGAGAGATAGGTGTGTGGTATACACAAAGGGGTTGGTGCTCTTGTGGGTTGGTGCTCACGAATTGTTGCTGAGTTGGTGCTTGGCAAAGGGGTTGGTGCTCTTGTGGGTTGGTGCTCACAAATTATTTTTGGGTTGGTGCTCAGCAAAGGGGTTAGTGCTCCTGTGGGTTGGTGCTCATGAATAGTAGCTGGGTTGGTGCTCGACAAAGGGGTGTGGTGCTCCTGTGGGTTGGCTCTCATGAATAGTAGTTGGGTTGGTGCTTAGTAAAGGGGTATGGTACTCTTACAAGCTTGGCTTGTGAATATTGTTTGGGTTGGTGCTCATTCATATACTTGAGATTGTTCTCTGTGGTTTTTCCCACATTGGGTTTCCACATTATATCTAGTGTCTCTCTCTATCTTGTGTGGTGTTTATTGTTTGAGTTTTATTGCATATCTTGAATGTTTGAATAAGTGGAATTTGGTTAAGGAAAAGATTTATAAGTATATTATATACTGATTCACCCCCCCTCTCAGTATAACCCATGCTTAATAATTGGTAACATAGAAAGTTCCTTTTTAAAAAGTTTTACAGCTTGAAGGTAGATTGAGAAAGCACGACTGGGTCACAGGAAGGGTTTTCTACAAATAAGGCACCTTTGTTTGATGGAAAAAATTATGATTTTTAGAGCATGAGAATGAAGGTTTATTTGATGGCCCTTGGATTCGACATATGGAAAGTAGTGGTGGAGGAATATGAAGAGCCATAAACATTTGCAATTACTCCAGTAGAAAAAAAGGCAAGTGAATGTAATGCTAAAGCTTTAAATGCTATTTTATGTGGTTTATGTGAGTCTAAATTTTTCAAAGTTATGAAATGTAAATCTGCTCATGAAACTTGGGTAAAACTTGAGAATATTTACAAAGGTGATGGAAAGTTTCAGCAAGCTAAGCTGTAGACTTTTAGAAGGTAGTTTGAAAGTTTGAAGATGGAAGAAGAAGATATAGTAAGTTATCTTTTGTGAGTTGATCAAATCATAAATCAGATTCAAGGTCTTAGAGAAACATTGGATGAGTCAATGGTGGTGCAAAAGGTTTTGAGATCTCTGCCAAAGAGATATGATGCAAAGGTCTTGGAAATCAAGGAAATGAAGAATTTAGCCAAGCTAAAGATGGATGAGCTTCTTGGTATTCTCAAGGCATATGAGATGTAGACAGAACAAGATAAACCCTCAAAGAGAGAAGTGGCTTTCAAGACATCAAAGAAGGAGAAAGCTTAGATTCAAGAATCAAGTGATAGTTCTAGTGATGATGAAGATGAAAATGGAGCACTTTTCATTCGCAAGTCGAAAAGAGGAACAGGTAAATATCAAGGAAAATTACCTTTTAAATGTTTAATTGTGGAAAGATTGGACATTTTTCAGCTAGATGCCTAGATAAGGTTAATGATGATGAAGAAGAAAAGCCTACATACAAGAATAATTTCAAAGGCAAATCTAAGAAGGGTTTCGAGAAGAAGAGCCTGTATTCTAAGGATCCTAGTTCAGGTGAAGATAGTGGAGTTCGTGATTCAGAAGAAGAAGAGATTCTATTCATGGCCATACATGAAGGTGATCAAGAAGAAGAAGAGGAGGAAGATGAAGTGAATATGGAAGGAGAGCTCATTTTTTCCTTAGAAAAGTTAGAAGCTATTCAGAAGAAGAATCAAAGATTAAAGCACCAGATCGAGAAAAATGAAGAAGAGTCAAAAGAAATGATTGAAGATCTACAAGCACACTTTGAAGAAGCTAAGAAGAATGAAGAAGACCTCACAACACATTTGTAAATAGCAAGAAAAGAATTTCAAAGTTATGTTATTGAAATTGCCTCTTTAAAAGAAGATATTAAGAAAGTAGTCAGTGATAAAGTAGTTAGTGATTCAAAATTTGAAAACTGAACTAACATGCTGAATAAGATACTGGAAAGTCAAAAAGCATATTTAGATAAGACATGGATCCATTTTGAAAATAAAAAAGAGCTATGCTGAAGCTCTTACACAAGAGGAAACAAAAAGGGGAGAAGTGAAGAATACAAAGGACATTCCAAATAGAGAAGGCTGGAAGGAACAAAGCTACAAAAGGCAATCAAGTTAGAGATATACAGACATGTCTTATTTTTATGAATATTGTTTTTATTGTAATGGTTATGGTCACAAGAAATTAGAATGTATAAAAAAATCTAACAATTTCAAAAATAAGGAGAAGGAAAGTCAAGTAGAGTCAAGCAGAAGCCATAACTCTTTTACTCTATCAAGCTTTGATGAAGAGACCATAGTATGCTACAAGTGCAACAACTTCAAACAAATAGCTCGGTATTGTAGAAACGTGTTTGAGTCAGTCAAAAAGGATCAAAGTTTCAAAGCACCATTCATCAAGAATAAGGTTCAGACATGTTCATGGCAGAAGAAACAACATGAAGATTTTATGATGGTTCAGATAGCCCTACATGTAAGAGGTAAAGATCAGCCATGGTTAATTGATAGCAGATGTTTGAGGCATATGATACGTGATAAAAGTAAGTTAATATCTCTAAAGAAGATCAATGGTGGTACAGTGAGATTTAGAGATAAAACCATTGCCAGGATAGTCGAAAAAGGTACTTTGAGTTTGGATTATGGTAGAACTAAGACTAAGAATGTTTTATATGTAAAAGGTCTTAAGCATAATCTATTGAGTGTTAGTCAAATATGTGATCAAGGATACATATTAAGGTTTCATGCTAAAGGTTGTGAGATTAGAAGAAAAGATTAAAATGAGTTGATTCTAGATGCTCAAAGGATAGGGAATAATGTATATGTATTGTCAATTATCTTCTCAAAGGCATGATCAAAGGATACATTCAAAAATCAGCGAGAGGAGTTGGGAGTAATTTCTATTACTTTATACCATTGATGTTTAGCATCAAGTGAGGGGGAGCTAAGTGCTAGCTCTAGGTAGGCCCTTTGCCATTGATGTCAAAGGGGGAGAATAATAGGTACAGGTACAGGTGCAGAAAATAGGTATAGGGAACAGGTATAGGTTGCTACAGTAAGGGGGACTTACTATATGTTTTCAGATGATAGTATGTGCAGGTGACAGGATGTGGCAGTTTTAGGATTGAGGTTGCCATCAATGACAAAGGGGGAGATTGTTGGAAATATTGTCATTGATGTCAAAGGTCTAGCATTATTGGTGATAAAGGCCCCATTGCATTTAATGTTGTTTGTAATAAATATATCTTGGCTAATATGAGTTAATATTTATTTAATTTTAATGAATATATTTTTGGTTGCATATGAGACCAAAGAAGGGCCCATGGAGAAGTCGAAGAGCCATGGGGTAAAGACAAAATAAGGATGGGATGCATTTTCCCATGAAGAGTCATCTTGGGGAATACCAAGATTCACCAAGTGAAGATAAAAGAGTAAGGGCACAATTTCTCATTAAGGAAAACTTTAAGGAATACAAAAAGTCACCAAGATGAGGACAAAAGATGGAAGGACGTTTTTGGTCATGAAGGGTCACCACATGGCTTTTCAAAGGCTTGAATATGAAGGGTCATACAAGTTTGGTGCCATTTTCCATGAGAATTGAAGGGTCACAAAGGGGGAAGGCCAAAGGTCATTTGGAAATCTATAAATAAAGGCTTGAGAAGCCATTTGTAAATATGGAAGATTGAGGTTTATTTGATATTGTAATATCTAGCTTAGAAGAGCAAAGGTGAGAGAGAGGAAAGAAATGTTGTATTAATCTATCATTTGTTGAGATAACAACATTGAGAGATAGGTGTGTGGTATACACAAAGGGGTTAGTGACCTTATGGGTTGGTGCTCATGAATTATTACTGAGTTGGTGCTTGGCAAATGGGTTGGTGCTCCTGTGGGTTGGTGCTCGGCAAAGGGGTTGGTACTCTGTGGGTTGGTGCTCACGAATAGTAGCCAAGTTGGTGCTCAACATAGGGGTGTGGTGCTCTTGTGGGTTGGTGCTCGACAAAGGGGTATGGTGCTCCTATAATCTTGGCTTGCGAATATTGTTTGGGTTGGTGCTCATTCATATAATTGAGATTGTTCTCTGTGGGTTTTCCCACATTGGGTTTCCACATTATATCTAGTGTCTCTCTCTATCTTCTATGGTGTTTATTGTTTGAGTTTTATTTCATATCTTGAATGTTTGATTCAGTGGAATTTGGTTAAGGAAAATATTTATAAGATATATGATATACTGATTCACCCCCCCTCTCAGTATATCTTGTGCTTAACAACAAGTAGCCTAAGAAGGGTAATTGAAGATTTATTAATGGTATTTTGATGTTTCAAGATGAGATAACTATTGGAGAGTGTTATAGAATCCATGAATAACATTTTTATGGATTTTAGAGGTTTTAGCAATCCATCTTCAATGTGAACAATTACTTAGAAGTTGTTTGTGCTTATTGAATGTACTGGCAGATTAAGTAACCATGATGCAGGAGTGAGTTGATGTTGTTCTAAGCATACTTGAAGAAGAAAATGAGTATGGAGATGTTATATAAGTATATAAGGCTTATTATAAAGTATTGGATGTCATTTTATGCCCCTGATCAGAGATGGAGAGTCAAAATAGTATAACTCTATTTTGACTGTGTATGACCAACCTGAGTGGTCATTTTGAGAGAGTTGTCTTTAGTGCTTAGAGATTATGTTGAAGTGTATAAATAAAATTGAGGTGTTTCATGGGTCATAAAGGTTTCACCCATGTGATCTAATCATATGGATATGTGAAATATTTGATTAGTTGCTTCAGAAGTTTGAGACTATGTTTTCTATGTATGAATACCTAAAGAGTGAGGATACCTAATTGGTAGGTGCAATTGTTGATTTAGTGTTTTAGGTGGAATGGAACCATATGAGAGTGATAAAGGGAATATTGAAGACATGTTTGATGTGTTATAAGTATTGGTAAAGGATGAAATTGTTCCAAGTAGTCTCACATGTATTGTGTGAGTATGAAGGCCTAATTATTTTAGGTCTCACCAAGACCTAATGGTGGGTTGGGGATAATAAAGTAATAACATGCATATGAAGAGTGTTTTTATCCATGTAACATATGTATGGACCTATATTAAATGTGGTTAAAATATTTAAATCATCTTGGCCAACCAAGATGGGTTAAAGGAAGAGAGTGGTATAAATATAAGGCATAATTGAACTAATTGTGCTAGTTGTGCAAGAGTGGATTCAAACAAAGGAGAGATCCTTTGAAAGAGAAGGTACATTTAATTTAGGACCAATAGAGATTGAATAGTATAATTTATGATTTTTTGATTAAGTTTATGTAGAATGACACACAAGTCATTGGACTGAATGAGCCTAGAAGATGCAGTTTGAGCAAGTTAGCCCTAAAGGCTACTTGAGAGAGATTAGAGGTGAAGAGTGCAGACAAAGGTGATTATCATTATTTGAAGAATAGAAACAAGTGTTCAAGGTAATATTTTTAGGTATCTAAGTGGATTCTTGGTTTCCTAGGGGGTTGGTTCTTCCTTGCAAGGTAAATCTTGCTAAAGGTCTAGTTGTTGTGGTTGCTCAGCTAGACAGGGGCATTAGCTCCTTATGGGATTGGTGTCTCACTAAAATAAGGGATGGGTGTTCCTTGATTATTTGGTTTTGTTATAAATATTGGATATTTTTTATAAGACTATAGTCCATCTTGCAGGGTTTAGTGGGTTTTATCCCCCAAGAGGGTTTCCCACATATATGATGTGTTCATGAGATGTATGCTCATATGTATGCTTTGTATGTATGTACTTTCATGTTTATGTTGCTTGGTCAAGTTGATGAATTTTTAAGAGTTTGGAATTGAATTGGATTATCTTGCTTCACTGATTCACCCCCCCTCTTAGTGATTGTACCTCTAGCATCATATGTGTATGCACAAGTTATGAAGGCAAATGTAGGCTAATATTGAGATTTCTAAATGTTTAATATTAAATTTTAGTGTATAAAAAGATTTTTAGTGTAACATACAAAATGAAGACACCTCACTCAATAAATATACATCTAATCTTCCATGTTTCCTACTTGAAGGTCATTGGATAAAGAGTTTTAACCTATAAAATTTAACCTAAGCTTGATGAGAAGGGATGAATCATTTTGGAAACTAAGGTTATAGTTTAGACATGAAATAAGAGGTTACATATGAGGGTGATTAAATAGTATATGATTAATTTAAATAATATATCCAATGAAATTGCAACATGGGAGGATGAAGCATTCCTTCAGAATCATGCAATGATCGTTAACATTTAGGAAAATGATGGTTTGAATGGCATGGGTATGTTATGCTCTTAACATATGATGTGTTTTGGGATATATGTGGCTTAATTTTGGATATCATAACCTTTAATTAAGTCATATGATCATTTCTATAACTTCATATTATTAGTAGGGTTGGCCTAAGGTGCACCCACATAATAATAAAGGTATATAGGAGGTAGTGGTTATTAGTTCATCATCATATTTTAAATTATATTCTTATTGTAAGATTGTGTAGGTTTCCCTATTGAAGTGGATTAGTCATATGGTTCATTATTATATTTTATTGTGACCTATCACTATTATTATACCTTAGTGGAATAGTTATTCATTAAAAATTAACCCAACTCCCCCAAAATTTCCCAAGTTAATCTAATACCCATACTAATATCCCTAAATTAACCTAATTCCCTATTTAAGTTCCCATAATTAATAGTGATTTTTTAAAACTAACAAAAATGGTGCAAAATTGATGCAAGTTGCATCAGAGTTTCACCCAAAAAGAATTAAAAAATAAAAAATAAAAGGAGGAGGGCCCATATTCATTCCCCACTATTATTATTTTGTTATTTTCAAGATAGGGTGTAGAAAAAAATATAATACAATATAAAAATTGATGGGGAGGGGGAAAAATATAAGGAGAAAGGAAGAGAACCCATTTAACATAAATATATGTGAAAAATTTATAAGAGACAACACTTCACAAAGAGGGGAAAGGAGAAGGTTAGATATAAAATAAAATGGATTTGAGTTTTCAATAATAGAGTTTGGATACAATAGTTATAGATATCTGAGTAGATCAATGTGGTTGAATAGGAAGAAAGATAGGAATATTTGGAATGCCCAAGGAATTAAAGGGCAAACGTATGGATTTTTTTATAATTATTTTTTACATTTTTATTTATTTTATTATATAAAACAAAAGATAGATTTAAAAATACACAAGAAGAATAAATAGTTTCAAAAACATTAGGAAAACACCCAAAACTAAAACCCTAGCAAAAAACATATGCAAAGACCTAACCAAAAAACATAAGGAAAATCCCCAAAAAAAAAAAAAATGCAAAGACCTAACCAAAACCATAGAAAAACCCTAGTAGAAATGGTATAAAAAACCATAACAGAAACCCTAACATTAACCCTAGATAATCCCTATAAATTAAATCCTAGGTATAAGCCCTAAAAAATTTCCTATGCAGAAATCCTAACAAAAGTAATTACTTATTATAAAATCAATAATTTATAAATAAATTTTTTAATAATATTATGGACATAAAAAATGACAATCCCATGACCCAAATCCATTTTTAAAAAAGGATATTGCATAGTATTATTTGTGATGGCTACAATGTTCATGAATATTCATAGTGAGATATAGACGAGGAGTTATACACACCCTCACAATCTCATTAGTCATTCACATGTTGAGGAGTAAAGGAATACCACACCCCTCAAGAATGTCGAAGATATATAGGGGATATACCAATGGCCTATAGGTATAATAATTTTTTTAAATTATATTTATTTATTACTATATATCATTTACATTTATTAATATATTTTTTTACAGTATTGATGATAATACTACTACATATGTGGAATTGTGTAGTGATAAGATGAAACAACATAATGTGACCCATGAATCATTGACTGCTTCAAGGGAGTGATAAAGGTAAATTATTTTCATATTTTTAGTCATTTAATTTAATACATATTTTTGTAATTTATTAGTTTTAACCTTATTATTTAGTTTCATCCTCTCATTCTCATTCTCATCCTTGTGAACTAAGATGACAACCCCCCTCCCCCAAGATCATTGACAAGATTATTACTTCATGGATGAGGAGGGTTGACTATGATGTGCATCTACCCAAGTGTGATGATGATTAGGCATCTCATCTCATAGTAGACGAGCACAAAATTGAGTGTTGATCACTCTTAAGGTTAAAATGTGTGTTAATGATTGTAAGAAAAATTTATAGTATGTTTGAGGCAAATAAGTATATTATCTAAAATATTTTATATATTTTTAAATTAATTAATTTCATCTATATTATCACATATCTTTCAAATATTTTCAATTAGTTAATTTTTTAAATTTTTTATAGTATCTTTAAAAAATAATAATTTTCAAATCCAAGAAATTATTTCAAGAAATATCCACTAGGAATTCAATAAGATGTTGGTTGAGAGTAAAAACTAGTTAATTATTATAATTTAAAGGTAGTTCAAAAGAGTCCACTACAATATGAAGATAATTAAAACCATTGAAATAAATTCTCTTAGGAAAATGAGGAGGCATGTGGGGGTAAGGCTGCATCATTAGTTGGTATAATTTTTAACATTTTATAGGTTTATAATAATTTATAAAACAAATTTTTACAAAAAATGTATATGGAAAATAAGGATGAGGAGAGGTGAAAGCTTTAAATTCAAGGAGTGAATGCACATGATTTAGAGAATTATATGATGACTGAATAAAAGGGGATATAAAACATCATGCAAGTAAATTTAAAAAATAAAACCATGAAATATTAATATTTATTCTTGATTTATATTGATAAAAAATCAAATTATTATATGGAAAAAAAATAACTAAGACAAGGTCCACAAATCTAGACTGAGTTGAGGGAAGTTGATGACTCATCGTTTGGGCCAAATGAGCATATATCAAGCTACACACAAATTTGTAAGTTTTTTTGCTAAAGATACCTAGGGAAAGGGCCATAACCTTCCAAAAAATCATCAATGTATATGATTTTCTAGCCAATGCTTAGTAGTCAAATTAATTGAAAAATACATATTATCATGTAATAGGAAAACAAATATGAAAAGAACTAAGATACATCCTTGCTTAAATCATCCTACCAATCCATAATGTCCATCAACTATTGAGATCACACACCACCTAGTTGATTGAAGAACATCAAGAACACCTCAAAAATGAAGAACATCAAAAACACCATAAAATCACCAAAAAATTTGAGCTAAGAGGGGGGAACCAAACTCTACAGGTGGCCATATTGAATCCCCACTTATAGATTTGAATCCCCTCTAAAATTTTCATAACTCTAGACTAAAACTACTTTATATTGATTTAAATAAAGAAAATAACCATATAAAAGCTTTGTGTCATGCATGGTAGTACAAATCAAATTCACTTTCCTCAAAAAATTAATAAGGCATGCCTTTCTATTGTAGATATAATAGAAATGTGTCACACTTTATCAAAAAAGAGGGTAACCCAAGGTTTGGCTAAAATTATGTAGTCCCAAAAATCCTTCATTCTTATACAATTATCAAAAATAAAACTTTATAATATCAATCAATAATTATGGCCTTAATAGGGTCAACTTCCTCCCTATCAAAATCTAGCTCATCCAGACTTACTAGAGGTGACAAAGGAAGTGAACTAGCAATATCTATGGATTCAACATGATTATTGAGATATTTGACAAGTTTTAGGACCTCCATGGTACCCTTCTAACTCCTTTTGTGATTAAATTTATTGTTAGCATATGACATACCAAAATTGTGGTTCAAGGGTAAGAGGTTCCTACAATGCCCACTAGAGTCATAATTTTCCATATCATGCATGACATTAAATGAGGTATGAAAGACATATTTAGTCCCATGATGTTTATTCATTGATTTAATAATGTCATTTTTTTAGTGCACATCATGTTTATCAAACTTTCTAACCACCTTCACATAGTCCACCAACCATATATGCATTGCATCTTTATGCACTAGTCTATATAATTTTGATATTAATTTATCCATGAGGTTATCTACATTTAGTCCTGATAAAATCATCATATTTTGAGTTACCATCCCAAGCCAATTTATTTCCATTAATGTTAATCCATTTATTTTCCAGACAAAATGAATGTCTTTGTGTAGGGAAACTTGAAGGGTAATCCTTATTTTCTTCCATTATGGAAAATACTAATCTAAAAAAAAGATTAAAGACTAGGCCAAAATTCCCTTTTCACCTTCGATGGTAGGAAATCAAGGATCCACAAAACATAAATACTAAATCACCATTATAATTTGAAAGAGTCAATCTAAGAGTCAAGCTTAACTCAATCAAACTAAGACTCTCTGCCCAACTAGCCCCATCATTCAATTTATAAGGAAAATACCAATTCCTTTATAGTAATGAAAGGAATGCACTCTCAACCATTTTGAACCTCTTTCCACTCCAAAATTAAGGAAAATCTAATTCAATTCACCCCATCTAATTTTATTTTTAAGAACTCTTCACAATACACCCAAATCCCAAAACCCAAAACCCATTACCCCCATATCCAATTGAATCAATGCAAAGTGACACATAAGAATCAAAAGGTAATTTATTGTTTCAATAACACTATTGAATTTATCCTTATAAATAGAAATAACTCTTTTATTTACAAAATGGAGTCATGAAAAGAAAGGGAGAGGAATAATTGACTTTCAAAACCACCATGAGGGAACATTGACTAGATCCACTCCAAAATCCTCTCTTTTATCTCTAGTTGCTCCTCACCAACACAATTTCCTCTTCAAAAAACAATGAAAAAATAACCAAATCACACACTTAAATTACTTTGTATGTGGTTCTATGTATTGATTCAATCAAATTAAAATGGGGGATATGTATAATGATTATCAAACCTTAATGATCAAAACAACCACCACCATCCTTCCACATGATTTGAATTTCTATTTTTTTGGGTGGTGAGATTTAAGTAAGGTTTATCTAATTAAAAATTAAATTAAATAATTAAAAATAGTCCCTATTAACTCATCAATAATGAATTCTAATTATACCTAGTTTGGGTTACTGGAGTTAGAAAGAATCTCAAAATCCTAAATTTGATAGCTTGTCTGCCACCTTATTGCCTACTATGTTAGTATACCATATTTAAATTACCTTAACTAATACCTTAGCCATTATACCTAATTAATTATTTACTTCATCCTCCTTAAATTCATTTCACCACCATCCATTTCATGTATCAATATTTTAAACTCTCCTTCCATTATCAAATGATTCCACCTTTTTGTTAAAGCCACCTCCAAGCCTTTGAACAAAGCCAATTTTTATGCTAGATTATTAGTATCTCTAATAAATCCAAATAAAAAATTAGGAGCAATTATACTTGATTATTTTTTAACACACACTCGCCTCCAATGAGGCCAATTGTACCCTTTACTATCCTATCAAATTTGAACTTTAAAAAACTAGGCAGAGGGGGTAACCAATAGACATTATTATCCTTAGAGAAAAATGAACTTAACCCATTATCGAGGAACCTGTTGATGAGTTGTTTCCATAATTTCCTTATAAGATTTCTTGACCATGAATTATCCACTTTTACTACCATACCACACTATTTGATATTCTCCTTCAGAATAGGGTAAAAGATAGTTTCTAATAAAATTTACAAGTCTAAATTCAATCTATTTGAATTATTTAGAGGGCCCATCCAACAAGATCCAAACTTTTCTTTCCTCTATTAGATAAAATTAATCTAAATTTTTTGATCCCTATCACTCTATTTAAAACTTTATTAACTCTACACAATCCTCCTCTTGATATAAGGGACCTAATTTAATCTAGGAGTCTCGCTAAAATTCTACCTGATCTTCAACTTGCACCTTCTATATTAGTCTATTCATAATAATCCCTTGGAAACTTTTTATGGAGTTATACATTATTGATCCTCTTATAAGGTTTTATTAATTGAATAACCTACATTTATTATGATTTTATAGATATTTATTTGAATATTATACTCCATAATCTATCACTTTCCTCATAATTTATCTATAAAAATATATAGCCCAAATTTACACTCATATCCTTGTAGTCCCTGAAGCCCATACCTCCCCACTTTTTGGGAAGACAAATATATTTATATGTCATTAAACTATTTTACCCATATTCTATAATTAATTATATAGGAAATTTATTTTTATTCTTTAAATATCCTTGGCCATTACATAGGCATATTGAACAAAGACATAATATAAGTTAAAATTGCTTAAAAAGAAGATTTGATCAATAGAGCCCTTCTAGTTAGAGACAACTACTTCCATTTACAAGAGGATAGATTCTTATAGATTTTATCCATTAATAGTTTCCAAAATTCCTAATTTTATCTTCCACTAAACAAAGGCATACCCAAGTTGGATCTTAACAGATTTCATACTAAAAAACATAATATTTCTTGGATCCTAGCCTACACCCTTCTGTTACATATAGAAAGTTAACTTAATAATTAACCATGCTTTTTTTTGGCCTCTAACCAAATCATAATTCACAACCATGATTATTATTTGTCTTGTGGCTAGCTTATATTTCACCAATATCTCCTTAAGAATCATACCTTCTTAAATTATGGGTTCCTCTAACAAAAAGGTATCATCAACAAGTTGAACATAAGTAAGGGGTTAATATTTAATGACATACAATCATTTAAATTTTTTTAAGGATGCCAAATTATTCATAATTATAACCAAGGATTACAAAAATTTAATGAATGGAAATGGTGAAATGGGTTCACCTTGTATCAACCCCGAAGAGGCCTCAAAATAACCAACTAGAACTTCATTAATGATGATAAAAAATCTGGGCGAGGAGATGTAAATTTTGATTAATTTGACCCACTCGTCACTAAACCCAAAATTATCCAAGACCCTTAAGAATAAATTACAGATTACTTTATCATAAGGATTTTATATATACAACTTACTATGAATGCTCACACTCTTTTTGTAGTCCATGGAATGAATCAGTTCATGTACCATGGCAATACCATCCAAAATTTGCCTACTCATTATAAACCCAATTTCGGAATTCAAAATAAACACCTCTATAAATATTTTTAATCACAGGTCTAAGACCTTGAAGAGAGTATATTATATGGTGTTACACAAGGCAATGGGTCTAAATTAATAAAAAAAACTTAGTGTGACCTAGGAATTTGACTCAAGAGAGGATGGTTAGTATGGTGTTAGTTCCAAAATGAAAACAAGATGAAATAAACACACTAATAGAATAACATATCTAGGCCTAGACACTAGGGAGAGATTAGTTAACAAAAATAAATGACAATCACAACTAAAAATCAAGGAATCAAATACAAGAGTTCCTTCACCTTCCTTGGATGCTCCAAATGCCTTTGTAATAGTGGCTTGCTTGGCTTGGGCTTCAAGAGGTCTTCTTCAATGGAGTGTGGATACCTTCATCTCCTCTTGGCACATTTGTCTTGTGGCTTATCTTGGATTGGAATCAATTTGGCATGGTAACACTATTTACATGAAGGTTTTGGAACCAAACCTGCATTATAACTTTGCACAAATTAAGCTTAGAAATGATGTTGTGAGGCCTCCCATTTATATATTTTTGGATTTGATCAAAATCAACCTTAACCGTCCATATCAATATTGAGATGTGTGGTTGAGGATTAATTCAATTTTGAAATTAAAATTTTCAATTATCCTCATCATGGCATTGGAAGAAGGGGTAATTAAGAGGCATGGAGGGTATGAATCTTGATATTTGTGGCATTTATGGCCTAGAGATGTCTTCCCAAAAAACGAGGTCACTTGATGATGTAGATATTTGATATTCATTTCCAAAACAAATTATTCAACAAGTTTACATGGAATTTTTGATTAGGACTTGATTTGGGTTAATTATCTCTTAAACATGATTAGGCACATTGTGCACAAATTACCCAAATTAATTATAATGCCTTGTTATTGGTCCTAAATTTGATTGGATTAGAATTGGAAATCACTATCAAATGCATTGGATGTGTATTCCCATTTAAGATGTTTCCAACAACAAATAACAAAGGCATAAGTCTTGTGCAAAATATTTGATAGGAAAGACTAGTCCAGAGCACGTAGGTGTAAATTTGGCATTTTGACTTGAAATGAACTGATTAAAGTTATCTAGCCCATAAATTGCATTGCCCCATTAGGGATACCTTAGCCAAAATCGACACTTGAAAATGTCTATTTCACATCATTTATCATGTTTTAGTGTTTTTAGGCAAAATTGTGAATTTTAGATGGAAACTATCCAAAAGCCTAATTAGAGGTTATCAATGGCTAATTTTAGGTTTCTACAGTTTACCCCTATTTAGGAAGGCATTACAAGCTATAATAATAGTAATGTCTTCTCAAATAATGAGAAATGGCCTGTATGCTAAAAAATAAAATGATGATGGTCGAATAACAAAGTTCCAAATGGTTTTTGGGAAGCCTATGATGATGCCCCCTCAAGGGAGTGGCTATCACATTGGTTGATGGATGATCCCTCAAAAAGAAAAAATAAGAAAGGTGGAATTAATCCATGGTTGAGATTAATCCAAATGAGAAAATGCTTGCATGAATTGATGTAAAAAGGATGTTAATTTACCCAAAGGTAGTTATAATAAGGAATAAGAGTCAAAATAATGATTTACCCATACACGATTATAATTAGTAAGAGGACCTAGATTGGCTAAGATCATTGTGCCCCAGTTAGGGATGGTTAGCAAGCATAACTCAAGGATATAACCTAGAATACAGATTAAAGATGAGTTAGTAAAAAGTGATGAAATAGATGAATAAAAAATATGATTGATTAGTGTGAATGATTTAGTTATACTTGCCAATGAGGAGATGCACATCCTGACTAGCAATGATATAGCTGGAATGGTTAAATGAGTTATATTGATCAAGGTGGGTGGGAGGATTTTTCAAGATGCCAAGGAGAAACTTCTGTGGTTCTATTGATTATAGACCTTCTTGAAGCTGATTTTTATTGTAGCATGTGATGGTAGGCTTCATGATAGAACACCATGAAGACCTAGCTAAAATATGCTTGAGGACTGACTCCTGATATCTAATAAACACTCAAAAATAATACACCAATGATAAAAACCATGATGATAATATTGGTGTATAAATATGGATGACTCAAGAATAATGTGTGCAAGTCATCACCCAATGCATACATATAGACTGAGTCAAGGCAACAATGCTGGAAGCAAAAGAATAGGTAAGCAAAAACAAATAACCTAAAACAAATAAATAAATATAAATCCTAAAAATAAAAGTAAAAGAAATAATCCTAACAATGATAATGCCCTAATAAGGTGAATCGAGGATAACTGACTAGGCTTAGATAGGACAAATATTTTTTGGATTTTTTGAAATATTATGAATGTTTCTGGCATTTTGAGGTATCTTAACTCATTATAGAATGACAAGATACTAGTGCACAAAATGATAAGAGCGTTTGGCTTAGGTTGCTAAAAAAATGGTGAGAGCATATGGAAAAGGGGATTGAGGTGACCTCAAAATGAATTGAGCATGACCTACATAGTCCCAAAATGACCTTAAGTCATAGTAATTCCATCCACACAAAAGGTGGGAAAAAAACCAACTAGGTCCCAACAAGTTCTCAAATCTAGCAAATGGCCAGTCAAATGAAAATAATGATGGCATGGTGATGTGATAATACTTGGTAAATAAATGTTTCCCCTAGTTTGCCCATAGGAAGTTATAACTAGGATACAATGGCATAGGTCAATGATACTAATTTGCCCATAGGTGGTTATAATTAGTATTAAGACTAGTGACACACTAATTTTCCCATAGGTGGTTATAATTAAGTTCACATAAACAAATGTGGATATAGGATGAAAGATATCTTGCCAGATCAAATGTCACACTAATTTCATAGACTGCAATTATAAACATGGATTGGATTAATTTTTGAAACTTAATTGGAATCCCCCCACAAAAAGTGTGAGAAGAACCAAATGAACCAAAATCAAAATAGGATTGGGTAGGATGACTAAAAATAGGCTTTGGTCTAGATAGGAATTGAATGATAGGATGACATGGTATTGCTAAGGATAATGATGGTTTTTGATAGATTGGATAAAATGGTAAGAGGGTTGCCCCCAAGTGATGGGGTGAATGGTGAAGAATCTACAATAATGGAAAAAGGATATGTAAGAATGGTAATGGATTTTGAAATGATATGATACATGTTTTTGGCCTGGATGTGGTTTTTGATTATGTTGTTCCTATTGATGGGGAGATGCACATCCTAATCAACAAATTATATGAAAAAAATACTTGATCATGTTAATTTATATCCTACACCTCATATGAATAGATAATCTATCAAAATGGCTTGCATATTTGGTTACCAAGAATAATTTCATGATCTTCATTAGTCATTAATTTTGATTCCTTGAAATGTCAAGACAAGGTGTCTTTGTAGCCTCTGTAAAGGGAAGTGCAACCATGGATAGTAAACAAGGAAAAATAATGGATGGTAGGTTTGATTGTGAAATGGAATGGTAGATGATAATGAAATGTATAATAGTGGGAAAATAAATGAAGATTAGGACTTTCAGTCACGTGTAAGGTTGTTGATGCTATATTTGACATAATTTTGGTTATGGCAGGGTCAATTTTTTTTTCTCTCGTTAGGACCACGAGATTTTTTTGTTGTTTGATCTTGAGAGTAGTTACCATATGATTAGGCTATAGATTGGAAGATATTTTGATTTGATCTTTGATTTTGTCTTCAGTAAGCAATGAAGAAATTTTGTGCTCAACTATTGATGCCTCAATGAGGTTTTCACCAATGAAGTTGTCTTGATTGTATCATAGTTCCTTTGAGAAGGTTTCACTAATGAACATTGGATTTTGAATTTGATTATATTCTAGCACTTCTAAAAAAGTGTCACTAAAAGAGGTTGAGTTTTGAATTTGATTATCCCCTAGTGCCTTTGAAAAGGTCCCACTAGGAGAGTGTTCTTCTACTACATGAATGTTATTTTGGCCTCCTTGTTCTTATTCAACTACTATGTCACAATGGATGTATTTCAACAAAGTGTGATTTTGTCGATCCTTTATCAACACTTTTGGGAGATGGAATGTCAATAATATGGCTATCTTGGTTGATCGTAATGGCTTATGGAATGGTAATGGAATGGGTGTTGGTTGCACAATCCCTATAGAAGATACTAGGATAACTTCTATTGAAGCTAAAGTACTCATCCTAAATTTTTTTAGAAGGATCAAAAATGTATTCAAATTGATCTGAAAGGCATGCATAACCAACATTGTAACATCCTTAAATATATTATTCATTTGAATCTAATTTTAACTCAAGGGACTCTGAATCCAATATCACAACTAATGTTGATTCTAATTCTAATGATAAATCTGATGTCGGTTCAAGAATAGAACCTAACTATAACTCTAATTCTTTAACTGATGAGTACTTTGTTATAATGATGTCTTGTTGAATATTTGGTTTTGGACAAGTAATGACCTGTGATGGCACAATGAGCTCCACAAAAACTAGTTTGTTAAAGTGAGACTCCTTTAGAATGGGAAAAAGGCTAAGAGACAAATCCTTAGAGACTAGCTTGTCAATAGGAGGATCTTGAAAAATAGGCACATGGTCAAGGTAATGATTTTCCCAAAGGTGGTTATAATCATTAAGAAGTGACTCAACAAAGACTGGCTTGTCAGAACGAGACTCCTCAATAATTAGTATAGGATCAATAGTTGATTCATCACAAGTTGACTTATCACAAATGGTTGGTTCAATAAAAACATCTCAGATTGGTTGGTTTTCTTGGCCTTGGTTTCCAATGAGTTATAAAATACTAGTTCTAAACACATCTAGGTCTTCAAAAGATTAGATCAATTGAGGTTTCATTGGGATTGGTACTGGATGAGAAATGACTCATGGTTGGATAATGGTAGGACCTTGGGGAGCATGATTTCTCACATGAGCCAAAGGATATAGTCCTGAGATGGTAACGATAGGGCATTGTGAAGCATGATTGAACACACAAGCTAAAAGACTAGGTCTTGGTATGATGACAGGGCATTATGGAGCTTGATTGCTTGCACAAGCCAAAGGACTAGGTCTATGAATTGTAACGGTATTCCTTAGATATTACAGATCTTGATAGCTCAAATAATCCAAAGGAGGGTTAGGGGTAACTGATGATTAGATAACAAAAGGATGTTGTGAAACTTGATTGCTTACATAAGCAAAAGCATCTAAGTCTTCCTCATAAACCATATCATCCCAGTCATGATTTGGATCATAAACTAGTTCTTGGTTGTGTTACACGTACCAATTATTTTAAAGAGGGTATGTATTCATATCCAAAACAACATTATCTATAGTTGGGTCTTCAAATTCCTCTTCACAAGCCTCTTCATACCAGTCAAGGTCTTGAGTTGGATCGTAAGTTACTTTGTGACTTTGTTCCCATGAATGATTAATATGAGGCATATATAAATTTGTCTCACAAACCATATTAACATCATTGGGGTCTTGAAAAAATCCTTAAAAGTCATTTTGTGTGGCCATTCTATCATAATTTAGATTTTAAGTGACTCCACCATAAGTGTATTTAGACATATCCATGTAAATGACAAAAGCTCTAAAATAAAAAGGCTTAGAGTTCTATAAACTCTAAGAAACTGTGTCTAAATGACAAATGGTTCAAACTTGTTCTAACTTGGTTGAAGGGGTGGAGTTGTATCTTCAATGTGGTCTGAAGTGGATTTGTATCTCCAAAATGATTTGTGCTAAGACTTAGCATAAAATATCCTAGCATCAAATGTCTAATGTCAAATGTCATACACACAAAAGGTCAAGTGTCTAAATAAAAACTAGCATGTCAAAGGTCTAGTCAAAGTGTTCCAAATAAGGTCTAAACTAGGAAAGGGAAAATTTGAGTTACTAGGTATTTTGTCCAAATGTGGAGTCAAAAGCTGGGCTCAAACAAATAGGCATATGCTAGGACTTTTGACCAAATGGTGTCAAAATATAGACTTGAAACAAAGGCTAATGTGATTTTATTTAATCTAATGAGTTTGGAAACAACTTTGACATAGCTCCAACATAGGGAATTAAACATAAACATGATTAGTTGGCATAAGGCATAAGACAAAAGTCTCTTTGAGAGAGGTTGTGTTCTCCCAAATAAAGGCACAAACAATGATGAGGATAGGTGCTGAACAAAAAACCATCAATTATTTTCAAATTTAGGTAATCAATTAACTGAAGTTATGTAACCCAAAAGATAAATATTTATGTATCAACCCCATGATTTAAGGCCTAAATAAAAATCAATCAATGTTTGAATCCAAACTTGATAAGGCTAATTAAAAAATCAATGTTGAAAACTAGGATTGAACCAAACAAACTAGATAAGATTGGACAACATGATGACACAAGACAAAAGTCTAAATGATATACACAAAGTGGTTTGAAACAAATGGTTTTGATATAGTGGTAAACTAGTCTTGAAACAAATTAAGCATGCTTGAATGATGTGGTCAATGTCTTGTTTTAAAAGACTCAAAGGCACAAATGGTTTGACATGATTTGGGCAGCATAACACTACCCTTCACAACTCAAATGCATTATTTTGACATGGCTTATAAACAAACAAACAAGTTTTAGTCTCAAAAACTCCAAGTGAGATAAATCACTAGAATACACTTAGTACAATCGTTCAAATCCTAAGAAATGTATGGAATGTGGCATTAACTTACAAATATCACTAGGGGAATCAATTGCACAATGAATTTCATGCCAAACAATGCAAAAGAAAAGCATGAATTTTGTCTCTGTATCACTTAAATTATTGTAAAAAAGGTTTAAACTTTTTTGTAACCACTACATCGTACTAATCGCTCAGTGTAGTGCGATATCCAAAGTGCCACTATGTCTTATGTGTAACTCCAAGGAGCCAAATGAAGTCAATGCTGGGAGATGAAACCTTGGGTCAAAGCTTCCCTAAAGAACTTGAAATAGGTGATGAAGTCCCCCTCACAAACCAGGATGCATAAATAAATAAAGCATGAAAGTAGAAAGACTTTAGGGTCATTTTCAAGATCACTCAAACTTTGATGAGTTTTTGGGGAGTGCTTTAGGTGACTTTCTTTCTAAGACTTGGACTAGGATACTTGCAATAGGAATGGTGATTTTGATTCCAAAGGTTCCCTATAGGGGACAAATGGAAGAGCATACATGCAACATACCTCTCTTTGCCAAACAAGATTAATCTAAACAACTATTGCAAGAAAAAAATTATAAGTGTGTTTAATTTTAAATCCAAATGAAATGTTTGGTGGTGTTCATTTGATCCCTTGGTATTAGTTGTAAACTTTGAAAAAATTCACCAAAAACACTCAAATTCTTTGTTAAGCACCAAAACAAAGTTCCTAATCCAAATTTAAGCATGAAAAAGTAATTTAAACATGTTTTGAGAAAATATATTGCTTGATCCTATAATAAAAGTATTAGTATGTCCTTTACCTTTGAATCTCTTTTGAGTTTGAAACAAGAAAATTTGGAAAAGTAGGTCTTGAGTATGTGTTTTTTGAAAAACACAATGACTGATTTTGGTCAATACCACTGACATCAATTATGACCAACTGAGATCTGACCGATGTCAGTTAAGCCAAGTAATTGATGTTAGTATTTATACTAACATTGGTTACTATGTAAAAACTATGGCAACCAAAAATGACAAAAAAAGTTAGAAAACCAATTTTCAAGAGTTTTAAAATCTCAAATAAGTTTTTTAAGGTTGCAAAAGGATCTCTTTTAGGTGTAGGATATGTCTAGTCCCATTGGGCATGCCATAATGTGACCTAAGAATTTGACTCAAGAGAGGATGGTTAGTATTGTGTTAGTTCTAAAATGAAAACAAGATGAAATAAACACACTAATAGCATAACATCTCTAGGCCTAGACACTAAGGGAGAGCTTAGTTAACAATCATGAATGAAATACACAACTAAAATGCAAAAGAAAAGTATTTTACCTTCCTTGGATGCTCCAAAAATGCTTGTTATGGTGGCTTACTTAGCTTGTGCTTCAAGAGCTCTTCTTCAATGGAGTGTGGCTACCTTCATCTCCTCTTGGCATCTTTGGCTTGTGGATTGGATTATCTTGGAATCAATTTGGCATGGTAACACTATTTGCATGAAGCTTTTGAAACCAATCCTGCATTACAACTTTGCACAAATTAAGCTTAGAAATGATGTTGTGAGGCCTCCTATTTATAGATTTTTGGATTTGATCAGAATCAACCTCAACCATCCATCTTAAGATTGAGATGTGTGGTTGAGGATTAATTCAATTTTGCAATTAAAATTTATAATTATCCTCATCATGGCATTGGAAAAAGGGGCAATTAAGAGGCAAGGAGGGCATCAATCCTAATATTTGTGGCATTTATGGCCTAGGGATGTCTTCCCAAAAACTGAGGTCACTTGATGATGTATGTATTCAATATTCATTTCTGAAACAAAGTATTCAACAAGTTTCCATGGAGTTTTTGATTAGGCCTTGATTTGGGTTAATTAGCTCTTAAACATGATTAGGCGCATTGTGTACAAATTACCTAAATTGATTAAAATGCCTTATTATTAGTCCTAAATTTGACTGGATTGGAATTGGAAATCACTATTAGATGCATTAGATGTATATTTCCATTTAGGATGTTTCTAACAACAAATAACAAAGGAACAAGTCTTGTGCAAAATATTTGATAGGAAAGAGCAGTCCAAAGCACGTAGGTGCAAATTTGGCATTTTGACTCAAAATGAATTGATCAGAGTTAGCTAGCCCATAAATTGCATTACCCCATTTAGGGATACCCTGGCCAAAATCAGCACTTTAAAATGTCATTTTCACATCATTTAGCATGTTTTAGTGTTTTTAGGCCAAATTATGCATTGTCGATGGAAACTCACCAAAAGCCTAATTGGAGGTTATCAATGGCTAGTTTTAGGTGTCTATACTTAGTACCTTCCCTATTTCTAATTATAACAAAATTTTTTGCATTATGTTCCTTAAAATACTACTTTTGTCTTCTACACTTCTCAACTACCTCCCAAACATATTTTCAAACAATATACCATAAGCATTGAAATAATCCTTCTTGGAAGACATCTTGTCTAGGATATTTATCAAACCCTAAAGATAAAACTAATTTTTAACCTCTTCCTCCATGAATGCCTTCATTAGATCTAAATTATATTCCTCAGAGATTATCCTAGGGATGTTAACTAGAAACACAGTTTCCACTTCCTCACTCCTAATTATTTCTTCTGATAACAAAATTTGGAAGTATGAAACCAATTCATCTCTTATATCCTTTTTATTTTTCACCACTTTCCCTGAGGGGAGGGATATCTTCCCAATTATTTAAAAAAAATTCTTATAATGGTGGACATATGAATTGTTTGTGTGTTTTTATCACCTTATTTTAGTTAATTAACCCTATAATTTTACTTCTACAGAGTTCCTCCATTTAGAGCACTTTTTAAAACTATTTCATAAGCATATATTTTTTTTTATAATAACTCATCTTTAAGGCCCACATCCAAATCTCCTTTTTAACCTATTTCATCTCCTCAATATACACTCCTTCACAAAGACATTCCCAAACTTATGCGTATTCTAAAATTTCAATTCTTTTTCACATTAATTTACTTTTTACTGAGGCTAAATCATTTATAGACATGTTCATATTTTACACCACTTATTCATGTTTTCCTAAAATGAAGGATCATGAAACCACAATTTTCATTTAAAAATTGATTCTTTTCTACTTTTTTATATCATTTTTCAAATCTAAATAATTTGGATGATGATTAGAGCTAAATAAGTTCAAAATTTATAAAGTAAACCTAATATTTACCAATCCACACTTAAAGCTCAAAAGGAACCTATCAAATACTTCTATAATATTTTAAGGGCATAATATAGTATTGGATCAGCTGAATATCCCATCTTTGGGTTCAACATTAATTTAAAAACAATTACTACATAACTCATTAAAAAATGAAGTATTGAGGGTAACATACAATTCCCACCTATATTTTCCTTGGATTTCAATATTGAATTTGAGTCACCCCCCATAATATATTTTAGACATGTATGATTGTGACACTATATTTATATATCTTTCCAATAAAATTTTATTATCTAACACACACACCCCATTTTTTCAATTTAAACAAGGACCCACTATTGTTTGAATATCCTGATTCAAGGTCTTATAAGCCTTATCTATTAATGATATTGGTTTTGATATGCATGGGTATATGATTTTCCTAAATTTATAAATTTATGGAATTTCAAATTATGAAAATCAAAGGTTGGACATCAATTGTGATTCATTTCAAAATTTGGACTTTCATAAATTTTATTGGAAATTGAATTTATGCTTTTTGGACTAATGGAGATAATATATCATGTCTTAGTGTCCATTTAATTTTATAATTTTCATGGGAATATTCAAATTTTTTTTAAAAATTATCCACATCTGGGCCCTACCTTCATTATTTTCCACAAACTTTCTAAGCTCCAATATTGGGACAAGTGGCACTACCATGTTACTTAGAACCCTTCAACCTTCATAAAAATTCCTAAGTATTTCAAAATTTTGGGACATATGGCATTATCACATTGCTCAGAATGCACCATAGTTTAATAAAATTTATGTACTTATTCAATTTATGATAGGTTATCTATGTGGCAAGACCATGTTAATCAGGATGAAATTTGCTTCATGAAAATTCTAAGTCTTCCCTATTCTTGAGGCCTTGAGACCTTACCACGTGGCATAATTTAATTAACCCAAAACTTAGAAGGTAAAAGAAAATCCTAAAAGCCTCATAGCCCCACAGTATAATATTGTAGGGGTTTTGAGCTCTAAGGTCTTGATAGTTGGCATAATTCCATTAAACTAGATCTTTAAAGGGGGAAAATCAAGTTAATGGCCCCATGGCCCTGTGGTCCTGAGTCTCCATAGATTTGAGATTATGCCATGTGTCAACATCCTTGTACCTAGATACCTCCTATATAATGTACATATTTAAAGGTTTAAATAACCATGGTCCTGAGTCTTTGAGTTATCACAACACTAAGAGCTCCATGTGGTTCAATTTTGGTAACTTGTAACCCTAGATCATATAAAGAAAGACCATAAATATAAAGACCTTACGTAAATGATAAATAAACAAGTGTCATAATTAAAGAGATGCATAGATATAGTATGCATAAATGAGTTCATCATCTAAGTGAAATTTTATAAGTGAGAGACTGACACCTATCTTAAAAGGGTTGATTGGACATACATGAATTGATGAAAAGTTACCATTTGGGAAACAAAAACCTACCAAAGATGACTAGAAAATTTAAATCCAAATGAGAACAAAATATAAAGGCCATTATTCACATTTATTTTCCACTAATTATTCATTCAAGTTTCAATATTTGGTAATATATGCAAAATAAAAGCAAAAAAGTTAGTTCACCATTAATCAAACATTGCAATCTTGAGCTCTCAAGTGACTAAAATCCTTAGTGTTTTTTGATGAATATGAAGGAACATCTAGATAATTTTGTAAGGAAATACATAGTCCCAAATTACTAAAATATATTCCACAAAATCATCATGCATCCATGCTCCTTCTACATATTCCATTACTGGAAACACCAAATACATAAACATTGTATTTGACAAAAGTGCCATAGATTTCAAATTTCCATTCTATTAGGCCATCTAGAAAACAATAGAATAAATAAAACCATACTTTTCAAAATATCATATATCTAATGATATGTAGTAAATTTATGACTTATTTCTAATCAAAACCATGAGGCTCCATCAAATGGTTGTGAAACTAGAGGTAATGCCCTGTATCAATTTGCTTCATGATTTGTTATTTAATGGTACTTGCTCTGGGGACTATCTACATCTTAGAAAAGGAAAAAATTCAATTTCATATGTTTATATAAGGTAATTTCAGAGGGACCTTAATATTTTAGGGGCTGAGGTTTCCTATAACTTTTTTTTAGATAACGTGTGGCTCAAACACAACACTATAAAAGGTAAATTGAAAAAGTGGATATTGAAGGGCCATAGGTTGAACCCAAAATAAGGCATTTAAACCAAAAATATAATCAAATTAAGGATTGGTATTAGAATATCCATATCCCTTATAAATATATTGTATGGATTTTCTAGCATTACTTATGTGTAGGTAGAGTGGGTCCCATTGTTGGGCATCGTCCTAGCTTATGACAAAACTATTTCACTAGGAGAGATCATCAGTGTCAAGTTGAAGGCATATATGTTCAAACATGAACAAAGGCATGCTAATGGAAATTTTTACATGATTTCATATTTATTGGATGTAGTGATTGGAATAGTACACATAGGCCATGGAGAACTATGGCAACCATCTTCAAAATATGTGGATCATAGAATCTGTGAGGATTATTCTTTATTGTTTATCTATGGATTTAGGAATGGGATTATGATAATTTGTGCTGAAATTTATCCTTAAATCTACCAATAAATACATGGCACTCATATGCCCAAAATATCTAAGAATATGACAAGAAGCATAGCTAAAATGGGGGATTACTACTATCTAGACTATACCATAATCAAAATTGAGGGGATAAGGATACCCCCTCTATTTTTACCATGCCATGTCCTAGACAAGGTGGTTAAATAGGATATTTCATACCAATTATAAAACATTTTAGATGTGTAACTAGGCCTCAAACATTGACATAGTACTAGAATACCCCATTAAGAATTAGATAGATTCAGTTTGCAGTGAGGGCACACTATAATCAGGTGGGAAAGGTTTGATCCCATTATAATTTAAAGGTGGCCCAATTTAGAGAAGGAGACTTCAAGGGAGAAGTTAGAAAATATATTCAAATCCTTAAGGATAAAAATGAGGCGACCATTAAATATGGTAACCAAGAGTATGAACATGATGTTATCTTTTTGAATGCATCAAATGATTTTGAAGTGTGGACCTGCATGAGGGACAAACACATGTTAATGATTATTACCTAGGAAATTAAATATGACCCAAATATTATCAAATAATAGGAAAATTAAATGGTAAGTTGGTATATTAATCCTAGAGTCATCAATGGCCTCCAACATAGCCACAAGATCCAACACAATAGGACTAGCCTCCCTTTCTTATAGAAGGATAGACCAATCTATAAGAGTGAGAGTCTAGCTATAACAAGGAGGAGAACCTCCATATTTGAAAGGATATTCTCATAGGTCTCCTTATCCCACATATACCCTCCACCAATTTAAATACTAATATTATGTGAATAGACACTAAATTTGAGAGGACCATACCTCCTTTGGATAGACAAACAAGTGTATTCTCTTAAGAACCTTTCCCTCTACTTATAACAATTACACAAGTGAGTCTCCTAATTTTTTTTAAAGATTCCTTATCATCTCTCCCATCCACTCTTCCATCTCCTTAAGCATCTCAACAATTTCCATCTCCATATATAACCATAAGTGAGGGGATATATCCTTAAATACTACCTATTATATCAGTCCCCTCTCTATCCATTCTTCCTTCCTCCACTATTGTTTTGCTTACTATTTCTTTCCCATGACCTAAAATGGTAGTTCCTACTAATGTGGGTATTTCACTAGTTTCACATTATCCCTCACCTCATATTCCCCTATCTATCATATACCAAAGGAAATCCAAATTCCTCACAACATTTTTTAAAGTACAAGAACTAGAAGAAATACCATCATTAAGTCTTACTACTCTAGGTGGATCCCTTGATCAAGAATCAAATGAAGAAGATCATAGACATGTAATATCACTAGTGGATTATCCTATGAATGAAGAGGTAGGGAATGAAGAAATAATGAAGGGACCTAATCAAAGGTTAAGTGAGGAAGAAGCCCAAGATGAAATAGAGGAGGAGGCAAATTTAGAACATTTTAAAGCAATTAGCCTAGGAAGCTTGTAAGAAGAAGAAACTCTAGCTAGATCACTAGACCAAAAGATCCTCACTGAAGAAGAAAGACAAAGTTTTGATAAGCTATTTTCCTCTCTTGATTATTCCTTTGCTATTTTAGATACTCTATCAATAAATTTTCCACCTACCATTCCAAGGCCACCATTTTATATTTCAATTTATTCTTCTATTATTTCAACATCAACCTAAATAATGGATCCAAAGAAGAGACTTTATTTTGAAAATTTGGTTTCAATTTATATTTTTGATCCATAAAGGCCAACAGTACCCCCAAAATCTATAGTTTAATTAAAGATACAATTTCCATAATCTACACATGTACTGTCGGCCACAATGATAGTTGTGAAAAATCCAAGCTTGATCAAATATGTGGATAAAGTCACCCTTTAGAAGGAAAAATCATAATGACAAAGGATTATTTAGCCACCCATCAAATTCGTTATTCAAATAAGTGATTCATTAACACCTTTAGTAATAAATCACCCTCTAATGATCACTCCACCCTTTACCTCCAAAGACCCAAGTCAACTTGAAGAAGAAGGGGAACTTATTGTTCCCAAATGAGTTATAGCTACAAGGACAAAAAAATGATTGGAAAAATTGGTCTTCACTGAGTTTCCCACAGTCTCTACTTGATTTGATAAACAAAGTGGCATAATTCAAAGGATGAGAAAGAGGAAAGTGGTGAACACAAGTACAAGGGAAGAAATAGAGTTTGAATAAAGATAAAACTTGTTTCCCTTGGTAAAAATGGTAAAAAGGAATCTAATTGACCATATAAAATAGATAGAGGATTTTCGATCTTTTATGGATATAACGAAGGAGAATATGAAGGAAATGTATAGGAGTAAGGAGGAAACACACCAAAAAATACTATAGATATAGATCTTCCATGCCCCTCAATACATTTTAGAGAGTATCCAGAGTGTAGCCACAAGCTTGTATAACATTTTTAATAATATTTGAGCCTCTAGGTGTGAAATTCAACTTGAGAGGGTGAAGGTGCTAAAACTTTAGAATAGCTGAAATAATTTGAAAAGAGGCTTACCTTCCTGGTTCAGTATGTAAGAAGTAAAAAATTCAATCATATAAACTTGATGTTTTCATAAGATGTTGCATTGGACTTAAGGTATGTAATTATAAAAAGAGATGGTGCCCTTATTTGGCACACATAGATGAAGATTTTGATAGGGCATTTTTTAAGCCATGAAAATGACTTATAAATCCTAAAACATATGAGGGTCACAAATGTGATAAACTCTAATAGACAATTAGAGAACATGCCAGATTTTGAAATACTCAAAGCAATTATAGATATCTTTAAGGAGGAAGTTGAGGGAACTATTTAATAAACTAGTGATGAGATTTAATAATTGATCAATTTTGCCAAAGATAGAGTAACTAGGATTGAATACCTTGGAGCCAAATTGAAGAACTCAAAAGTAGAGTACATAAGGTTGATGGTCAAGGCCATCAAAGTGTTTAATCTTACCTTAATCAGTTTTTTATTAATAATAAAGAGTTTGAAACTTCACATGCATTATTTGAAAAACCTAGAACCATAGAGGGAACGTGAAGATTGGTACCAATCACACTGTCAACTGTAAGTGATACCATGTCATCACAAGGTCCCTAATTTTTCACATATTGTGTAATGTATAATCTAATTAGGCCAATTTTTATCTCTCAAAGGGCTACATCGGCTACTTATATCTCTAAAAAAATCACTCAACCATTTTCTTCTTCTAGTGATGCCACATCAACACCACCTTAAGTATGTATATATTTGCATGTTTAAATTAATTTGGGACTGATGGTTCTAAATTCATTTGGCACACACACACACACACACACATTTTTTATATTTTGGTCGAAGAATCCTATTTATGTTTACACTTTTGTACATACATGCTATGCATGATTTTGACACACAACTCTATTATTAGAGATATAAATTTAGACTTTATTTTTAGGATGAGGCATACCTTCACCAAGCCTATATATATTTTAGTCCTTTCAATCCCAAAGGGAGGATAATTTTGGCTATTAATATTAATATGAAATTCTATGGATTGTTTTACAATTGGTCTTGATGTGAAAATCTTATTCTTCTCCAAACTTGTGAATCTTTCAAGAAGTTTCATCAAATTGATATCTTAGTATTTTGGTTGTGCATGAGTAATTTTTAAATACAATTATTCATATTGTGCTATTACTAATTTGAATGCTTTTGTGTAATAATCATAATATCCCTTTGTAGATGTGCAATTATAATTTCACAAATGTAACAACCTTTGATTATATATGCTAAAGTTAAAATTTGGTTTTTTTCCCTTGGATTATTAAATGTATTTGATTATTTATATACTTATAATAAAATGAAACAAATCTTGGTTCCTAATTACTTGTCCAGACCCTAGTTCAAGAGCTAGCTTATAAAGGTTTCATTTTGTTTAATCCATAGACCTTATTTCCTAACTTATCTTTTTTTTTTGAGTTTATTTTAATCCTACCCACCTTAGGTTAGTCCATAATTAATACATACATCTCAAGTAGATCTAAATTCATATCATATTTGAACCATCTGAGGTAAACAACTACTTTGCTCACTACTATTCGACCAATAAATTGCCTATAAAACCCAATACCCCACAACATGTGCCTTGGAGTGAATATTTGTTTATTGATATTGGAACATTAGAGGATACCTCTTAAGATTCACTAATGTGCATCAAATCCACATAAACATGAATTTATCTTTCACTAGAAGGAGGGCCTTTTATTTTCTTGAAAATGAGATACTTGAGTTGCACTAGATATACCCAAAATATTAATAAGGTATACCTCAAATACTAGATTTATATACCCACCTTTAAAAATCCATAGAAAATTTAGGTTAGATAAAGGTGTATTGAGAAGACCCTAGGCCCAATCATATTCCAAAAATATGCAACATTGTCTTCTTATACACCTGATGGCCCAAGCTTGGCTAATTAACTATGCTATTGACATCCCTAGAGATGTGCATGTTCTACCTAGAAACCCTAAGAATTATCTTACATACTTATCTCCTTCATAAGGTAAGACTACCAAATAACATGTAAAGGATTTTTAAAAATGATTTAGGGATACTAATATAACCCATGAGGATATGGTCTATAGATTCTTTCCCTTCACATTGCAAGATGTTGCTTATGACTGGATCCTTAATGTCCCAAAAGATTTGATCACATCTTGGAATCACTGTCAAAACACTTTTCTAGCATAGTTTGAACAAGTCACGAGCCCAAGTTTCATATAAAAACACTTTATAGGCATGAATAAATAATTGAATGAACCAATTAAAGCCTTCAATGTAAGATTTCAAAAAATATACAACTAACCTGAGGCTACCTATAAACCCATTGAGGTGTTAGCCATTACAATGTACAAAAATTCCTTGGACCCTATGACTATTGTCTTTCTCTATAGAACACCTCACATTACCTCAATATCACTAGCCTATGTTGAAGATATTAATATTGATAGACAATTGAATCCTCAATCAAAAGATTTGACCCCACTTCATATTGGTCCTAAGTTTTTAGCCCTCAACCCAATTACAAATGTTAATTATAATTTTATGGCTTAGAATCAAAACCAAGCGTACACCAAATTTACCTTGGCCCATTCTACACCTAACCAACACCTTAGCTTCCTGAACAATCCTAGGTCTACATCCAACCATCAAAATTAGAACCAATATTTGATACCCATCAATACCACTACTACAAAGTTATTATTATTGATTCTACAAAAGTAGAATTAGATGAAATATAGTGAATGGTACATAAGTTTAGAAATGAGTTATTAATCATGTATAAGTGGATGGGAAACATGTTGGGATAGAATTCCATTCAAAACTTTTCATTTTATAGGTACACCAAGCCTTTTAATAGACCTAGAAATAATATAGAACAACAACCACTATAGGATAATATATATGAGATCCATGATTTCTATTAGTTCTAGAGGAAAATATACAATTTGAGGAACAAACAACTTGGTACTACCTCCATGCCCCTGAACAAAAGTGTTACTACTCCTACAGAACCTAAGGCCAATAATAATATGCCTCCTCCAGAAGGGAATGATCAACTACGTAATGTAAAGCCACAAAGAAGAGGAGGGTATAATATTGTTGAATACATAAAGAAGATAAAGGATAATATCAGTCTTCATTAACTATCCCAAATCACCGAATAAAGAGAGTTACTACTTAGAACTTTGACTGAAAGATCATCTACTAAAAAATAAAAATCAACACATGTAACTATGGTTGTTTATAAAGATAAGCCTAAGGTACCACCTTTTATCTTAACCATAAAAATGCTTATAAATAATGTGAATAATGTTTTTTTTGACTTAGGTGTCTCAAATAATGTGATGCCTACACTTGTATGTAAGAAATTGGGTTTGATCTTAGACAAGTCAAAAATAGTGGTTGTATAGTTGGACAAGTATTTTATCCCATGTGTTAGAGAGTTAACAAATGTGCACATCTAGCTTAAATCTGACCCATATTTATAATAGTACATAGATATCTTGTCCATTGACATTATGAAAGCTTATGGCTTGTTACTAAGTCTTAATTGGTCAAAAACACTGAATGGGTAAATGGCCACCAATTTATCACACATGTGGATAACTTGGAAAGGGTAGACAACTAGATATGAGTAGATGTTGAACCAATTATGAATTATCCTATCACAAAATACAACACCAATAATGAAATTTTTTACTTTCTAGCCTCACATATAGGTGTGTATACTTTCATTACCAAGAAAGAAATGCATGAATAATAATTTGAAGGCCCTTCTCAATTATGGACTCTCCATTTCGATGGAGCCAAGTCAAAGTAAGGTTTAAGTATTGGTGTAGATTTTATTGATCCATATGTAAATCAATAATTGGTTACATATAGGCTATAATTTCCTCAAACTAATAATTGAGATGTGTATAAATCTCTAATCCTCAACTTGTAGTTTAAACTGAAGCATAATGTCAAACAGTTACAAATATTCAACGATTTAGAGCTGGTTATTAACTAGATTAGAAAGAAATATCAATTTAAACTCACTTATTTGAAGAAGTATAAAAACCAATCATGGGACCTAATCAAATTATTTTAAACATTCAATATGAAGATGATCTCAAGGGAAGGAAACTAAATGATAGATTCAATAACAACTTTAGTTACCAATTTGGTACCACTCTAAGAATCCAAAATGTAACAATCCTTTGTGGAGTTGGTTCCTTATATTTTTGTCCCATACAATATGGATAACTTCTAGGCATTTAAGGAATACCAACTGATTATGTAATTTATGAATAGTTTTGGAGCCTTTGAATCTTAGGTAATATATGAGAAGGATGTTGAACCTATGAGCATCAGAGATCTTGGAGAAGATGGTGTATTATAGTTTAAATAGAACTACATCACCATGGGGATAATTTACATATAAAAGTTTTTGATGTAGATCTATAAGCCCAAAAACATAAAAAAAATCAAAAAAACTGAGTCTAATTTTGTTAAAGAATATCTAGGCACTGACCAAAGTTCATAGTATGCAAAAATTGGTTTGAGTTGCAATGAAAGTGAGAAACAAAATTTGAGGGGTTTGCTCATGAAAAATATATGTAATAACCTATACATATAAAGATCTAAAAGTATTTGACCCCAGGGTCATCACACATACTATCCACTGAAGCCAAAACATAATCCCTTCAAGCAATGATAGAGGTCGGTGAATCCAATTTTAGATCCTTTTATCTAGACAAAAGTACAAAAGTTATTATATGACAAGATTATCTTTCTAATCAAACATTATTCTTGGGTAGCCAACTTGGCACTAATCAAGAATAAGATTGGGTAAATCAAACTCTATGTTGACTTTATAAATCTAAATCGAGCATTAAAAAAGGATAAATACCCTCTACTCTCTCTAGATGAGATAATTAAAATGGAAAGTGGATCTAAAATGATGTCCTTTCTATATGGATTATTAGGTTATAATTAAGTGCTAGCAGAGGCATAAGATATAATGAAAATTTCCTTCACCACCAAGTGGGGAATTTTGCATACAAAAAGATGTTTGTTAGCTTAATCAATGCAGGAGTAACCTTCAAGTGAGCTATGGACTTTGCCTTTTAGGGACTCATTGGGAAATAAATCATCATTTATATGAATGAATTAATAATATTTTCAAAATATATAATTGATCATGAAGATATCTATAGAGAGTGTTTGATAGGTGTAGAAGATATGGAGTATCACTCAATCCAAAAAAACATCTTTGAAGTCACTAAAGGAAAATTTTTAGGCTATGTCATCACTAAGGACATGATCTCCATTTATTTATAGTGAATATAGGTCATTTCCAAGCTGACACCTCATAACAACAAGAAAGAGTTGAAGTCTTTATTTGGTAAGATAAACTTTGTAAGAAAATTCATTTTTAGATTTTCAAGCCATTGAATTCCATGTTGAAGCAAGATGCTAAAATAGAATGGAAAATAAAAGCCAATAAATCTTTTCAAGACATAAAAAATACCATTTCTCAAGCTCTAGTTATGATCAACCTAGATTTAACTAAAGATTTATACCTTTATTCATTTACTTTAGAACATACTATAATAAATATACTCACACAAAAGCTAGACAACAATAAACATCTAATTGCCTTCATGAGCACCAACCTAAAAGATGCAAAGCTAAAGTATTCAATGATATATAAAAATATATATGAAATGATCAAAGTTTTAAATAAGTTTAGGCATTATATTCTAAGGACCAAGACATATGCCATCATCCTTGACCCAGATGTTAAGATCACACTTGACTAGAATGAATTGGGCAACAAAAGAGGTAAATAGATGGCAAAATTATAGGAGTTTGATCTTGAAATTAGAAAAATCAAGATGGTGAGAGGCTAAGGAATGATCCAGATCATGAATGAAACTAATCCACACATTTATATTGAACAAATAAATGAGACTTAGGTAGTTGGTGGTGAATGGTATTCTCAAATCATCCACTATTTACTCATGGGTACATGTCCCCGAAGATAAATAGAGAGCATAAATGAGCCCTCATGTTCAAATCAAACCATTATTTGATAAATAAAGGATTCATATACTATAAGAACTATGAAATCATATACTTGAGGTGTGTTTCAAAAGAATAAGATGTGGACATATTGAATAACATACAATAAAAGATACGTAACGGACATCCCTCAGGCAACATAAAATCCCACAAAATATGTTAAGGTGTGGAGCTAAAAGCTTCACCAAGTGAGTGGATTGTAGAAGTTATAGGTTTACACAGTCACCAGCATCGGTCAGGAGTGACCGACGTCGGTCAGGAGTAGACTAGGAGATGCCGGTGTCGGTCATGTATCGGCCGACGTCGGTCAGGTGCAAGCAAGCAAGAACCGATTTCGGTTACCTATGCATCTAGAAAGCTATTTTCGTGGACAGAACAGATTGTTTGCATGTTAGGATTAAGTGATAGTCTTAAGTCCACATCTCTATTTTAAGTAAGACTATTTAGAGCCCTTGATTATGAGGTGCATCTGATGGCTGTAGTTGTGTGCTCATGTTTCCTAATTATTATATAATAGGATAGATCTTCATAGCTTATTGGACACAATTGTAGAATTGGTGTTGAATAGTACATAATTGTATATGTGAATCAATCCAGGTTGTTAGAGTTGATTGTACTTGAGAGAGAGAGCTCTTGAGGGAAAGAGATATAGAGAGAGATCTGTACATCTGAGAGAGGTGTGGAAGAAAAGAAGTTTCTTCAATTGTATTCCTTCTGTAAAGTGTTTACTACAAGTTTTCAGGGTGGTTTCTTGTACTCTTCTTCTTGCTATATTTCTGATTCTAGTTACTTATCTTTCTAGTTTAATTCTACATTTATTGCTTTCATAGTGTAATCAACATTTTTGGTTGATCCCCAACAAGTGGTATCAGAGCTCAGGTTGACTAACAAGTGTTTCAAATCTGGTTAGTGTGTATTGATTACAGGTTACTCATAGGGATTTCTATTTGAGTGGGAGAAGCAATGGTAGAAGAAGGTAAACTGAGAATGGAGAAGTTTAATGGCAAGAATTATCAACATTGGAGAATGCAGATAGAGGATTATCTATATCAGAAAGATCTATACTTACCATTAGGTGGGATTGCAAAGAAGCCCAAAGACATGGATGATGAAGAATGGGAAGTTCTTGATAGAAAGGCTCTTGGGTCTATAAGATTGAGTCTGGCATCTACTATGATATCTAATTTATCACAGGCAAAGTCTACGATAGAGTTAATGACTACTTTAGCAAATTTATATGAAAAACCCTCAGCTTCAAATAAGGTATATCTTATGAAGCAGTTATTTAATTTGCAAATGCAGGAAGGTGGATCTGTATCTAATCATATAAATGATTTCCATGGAATTGTAAATCAATTAAGTTCAATCAAAATAGTCTTTGATGATGAAATTAAAGCTCTTTTAATATTATGTTCTTTGCCTGAAAGCTGGCACAGCTTGGTAATGGTAGTTAGTAATACTACATCTGCTTCAAATATTTTAAAAGTAGAGGATGTTGTTAGTGTAATCTTGAATGAATAAATTCGTAAGAAAAGCACAGAGGAAACATCAGGGAACACTTTAAGTTTTGAGAGTAGGGGAAGGCAAAAAGAGAAAGGCAAGAAAGGGAGATCAAGATCTAAGTCAAAGGTGAGAGGTAGATCCAAATCCAGAAATGGCAGGAGGCCACAATGCTGGAATTATGGAAAGATAGGGCACATAAGTAAAGAGTGCTGGTCAAAGCCTAAAGAAGACAATCAGCATGAAGGTAAGGAAGAAGCAAAAGTTGCAGGTATTGCACAAGATGCTCTTATATTCTCTTTGCATAATAATATAGAATCTTGGGTGTTAGATTCTGGTGCATCTTTTCATGCAACCCCTAATAGAGAATATTTTAGTGACTATGTCCATGGAGATTTTGGAATAGTTTATTTAGGGGATGATGAGCCTTGTAAAATTTTTGGCAAAGGAAAAGTGCAGTTGAAAATGCAGAATGGCAACACATGGGTGTTGAGAGATGTTATGCATGTTCCTAGCTTGAAGAGGAATTTGATTTTTGCAGGAAAGTTAGGGGATGAGGGTTGTATAATAAATCTCATAGCTGAATCTTGGAAGGTGACCAAGGGTGCACTTGTAATGGCTAGAGGTAAGAGAGTAGGTACTCTCTATTTATGTAATTGTGTTACTAATAATTCTCCTTCTGTATTATCTACTTCAGATGTGGATGCAAAATTGTGGCACTCTAGGCTCGGCCACATGAGTGAGAAGGGAATGTCCATTCTTAAGTCAAAAGGTAAGCTTTCAGATTTGAAAAGCATAGATCTAGATTTTTGTGAGCACTGTGTTTTTGGGAAATAGAAGAAGGTGAGTTTTCTCAAGACTGGGTCAATAAAGAAGAAGCATAAGTTGCAGCTTATTCACACAGATGTGTGGGGATCAGCTCAGGTTGCTTCTATTGGAGGATCACAGTACTATGTTTCTTTCATAGATGATGCTACAAGAAAGGTATGGGTCTATTGTATTAAGAAAAAATCTGATGTTTTTGACACATTGAAGATTTGGAAAGCTATGGTTGAGAATGAAATAGGCAGAAGATTGAAGTGCCTGAGATCTGACAATGGTGGTGATTTCTGCAGCTATAAGTTCAACTGGTATTGTTATATGCATGGAATACGTAGGCAAAGGATGGTTCCAAGGACACCTTAGCAAAATGGAATTGCTGAAAGGATGAACATAATAGTAATGGAGCGTGTAAGGTGTATGAGATTGCATGCTAGTTTGCCCTTAGAGTTTTGGGCAGAAGCTGTGGATACTACAGTGTACCTAATTAATAGAGGACCCTCTATAGCTCTGGATGGTGGAATTCTAGAAGAGGCATGGATAGGTAAAAAGGTATATCTCTCATTTCTCAAAGTTTTTGGTTGTGAAGCCTTTGTGCACGTTGATAAGGAAAATAGAAAGAAGCTGGATGCTAAGTCTATGAGGTGTATATTTATTGGCTATGGCTCTGATGATTTCAGATTCAAGTTTTGGAATCTAGGAACTAACAAAATAATTAGGAGCTGTGATGTTGTTTTTAATGAAAAAGTGATGTATATTGATCAGGTCAAGAAGCTGAATCAATCTGGGCAGAGCAATGGAGAATTGGACGAGGTGACGGTCCAAAATGAGCTCACAGGAAAAATTAATCACAAACAGGAAAACACAGAGACCGACGTCAGTCAGGAAGGAACCGACATCAGTAATATAGGAACCAATGTTAGTCATAGAGTGACTAACATCGGCCAAGCAGGAACTGACGTTGGTCAAGAAAAACCGATGTCAGCCAGTTACAGGCCTAGAAGTGACCGAGGTCGGTCACTGTCAGAGAATTTGGGCAGACAATGTGTTGTGAATGAGTCTCAGACGCCCATCAGGAGGTTAGAAAGGGTAAGTAAACCTCCAATTCGATATTCCCCTTCATTATTCTATTTATTGCTAACTGATGGTGGAAAACCAGAGTTTTGATGAAGCAATACAGGTGGAATCCAAGAATCAGTGGAAGCTAGGAATGAATGAGGAGATTGATTCTTTGAGAGAGAACCAAACATGGGATTTGGTTGAGTTGCCAACATGTAAGAAGACACTGAAGAACAGATGGATCTATAGGTTGAAGGAAGGTGAGAATGGAAAGATGAGATATAAGGCCAGGTTGGTAGTGAAAGGATTTGCACAAAAGCTAGGTATTGATTTTGGTGAGATTTTTCTCTTGTTGTTAAAATGACTTCTATACGAACTGTATTGTCTTCTATTGTTATTTAGGATTTGCATCTTGAGCAGCTTGATGTTAAGACAGCATTTCTTCATGGAGATTTGGATGAAGAAATATATATGGATCAGCTGGAAGGATTTGAGGTCAAAGGTAAGGAGAAGCTAGTGTGCAGATTGAAGAAAAGCTTGTATGGCCTCAAGCAAGCTCCTAGACAGTGGTATTTGAGATTTGATAGGTTTATGACTGAGCATGGCTACAGTAGGTGTCAATCTGACCATTGTGTGTATTTTAAGAGATTGAATAATGGTAGATATATTATTTTGTTGTTTTATGTAGATGATATGCTGGTTGTAGGATCACACATGCAGGATATCTCTAAGCTTAAGGTGAAATTAGCTCACACATTTTCCATGAAGGATTTGGGAACAACAAAGAAAATCCTTGGCATGAGCATTAAGAGAGATAGGAAAAATCATAGGTTGATTTTGTCTCAAGAGGATTATGTGAACAAGGTGTTGAAATGGTTCAATATGCAGGATGCAAAACCAGTAAGCACACCTATGGCTGGACATTTCAAATTGAGTAAAGAATAATGTCCTAATTCACATGATGAGGTAGAGTACATGAGTAGAGTTCCATATGCTTCCGCAGTAGGGAGTTTAATGTATGCAATGGTTTGTACTAGACCAGATATTGCCCAAGCAATGGGAGTTATAAGTAAGTATATGGCCAATCTAGGGAAGGAGCATTGGAAAGCAGTTTAGTGGATCCTTAGATAACTGAGAGGGACCAGCAGTAGGCATTTGTGCTATGGAGGTTCAAATACTTCTCTACATGGTTATGTAGATTCAGATATGGTAGGTGATTTGGATGATAGAAGAAGCACCACAGGATATGTTTTCACTGTTGGTGGAACGGCGGTTAGCTAGATATCAAAGTTGTAGAAGGTTGTTGCCTTGTCAACTATAGAAGTAGAATATATTGTAGTCACAGAGGCTAGAAAAGAGATGATATGGATGACACGGTTCATGGAAGAGCTAGGAAAGGAGCAAGAGAGTTGCAGATTATACAGTGATAGTCAGAGTGCAATTCATTTGGCTAAGAATTTAGCCTTTCATTCAAGAACAAAGCATATACAACTTAGGTACCACTTCATAAGATAGGTATTAGAGGATGGTGAGTTGAAGCTGGAGAAGATCCATACAGATAAGAATCCTATAGATATGTTAACCAAGCTAGTTACAAAATAGAAGTTGAATCTTCATTCAACTTTTGTTGGTCTTCATGATTGAGTTTGAAGATGGAGGAGCTAGAAGATGTTGTTGTACAGGTACTGGTGCAGCTATTTATCTCCAAGTGGGAGATTTTTAAGGTGTGGAGCTAAAAGCTTCACCAAGTGAGTGGATTACAGAAGTTATAGGTTTACACAGTCACCGGTGTCAGTCAAGAATGACCGACGTCAGTCAAGAGCAGACTAGGAGATGCTAGCGTTGGTCATGTATTAGCTGACGTCAGTCAGGTGCAAGCAGGCAGGAATCGATGTCGGTTACCTATGCGTCCATAAAGCTATTTCCATGGATAGAACCGATTTTTTTCATGTTAGGATTAAGTGGTAGTCTTAAGTTCGCATCTCTATTTTAAGTAAGACTGTTTAGAGCCCTTGATTATGAGGTGCATCTAATGGCTGTAGTTGTGTGCTCATGTTTCCTAATTATTATATAATAGGATAGATCTTCATAGCTTATTGGACACAATTGTAGAATTGGTGTTGAACAGTACAAAATTGTATATGTGAATCAATCCAGGTTGTTGGAGTTGATTATACTTGAGAGAGAGAGCTCTTGAGGGAAAGAGATCTAGAGAGAGATCTGCACATCTGAGAGAGATGTGGAAGAAAAGAAGTTTATTCAATTGTATTCCTTCTATAAAGAGTTTAATACAAGTTTTCAGGGTGGTTTCTTGTATCTCTTCTTCTTGCTATATTTTTGATTCTAGTTACTTATCTTTCTAGTTTAATTCCACATTTATTGCTTTCATAGTGTAATCAACATTGTTGGTTTATCCCCAACAAAATCTTGAGGATGGGATACTACTAGCCTAAAATTTTCAAATATGCCCATAACCATGTCAAAACCTACCATGAATGTTAGGTATTTAGAAAAATATAAGTGAATTTTGCCATGCCTATGTAACCAATCATTGAAGGACACCCTTTTTCCCAATGGGATCTTGACTTCATTAGAGTGATAAACCCAAATTTTTTAGTAGGGAAAATTTTTGTCTTAATAAATATTAAATATTACAATAAATGGATTGAATATATGGCCACTAATAATTATAGAGCACTAGATATTATCGAGGTTCTAGAAGAGAACATAATGACTAGGTTTGACACTCCAATTTCTTTAGTTTATGATAATGGTCTAGATTTTCAATATATTGAATTTACTAAGTGGGATTATAACAACCCAATCAAAATTAACTTATCAGATTACTATCCACAAGGGAATGGAGTGGATGAATCCACTAATAAAAATATGATTGATTCCATTAAAAAATAAACATAAGATAAACCAAGAGAATGACACCTTTTGCTGAAGTATGCACTATGGGCAGACCAAACCAAACACAAGCAAGCCCTCAAAGATTCACCTTTTTTTCTAGTGTATGGATAATAACCAATTTTACCCATCAATCTTAAGATCCCAATGTGCCAATTCACACAATAGTACATGGGGGAGGATAAAATAATCAAATCCAAACTACTTGATATAATCCAGATGGAAGATGCATGAACTGAAGCACTACATATCTTCAACAAACACCAAAACATTATCAAAATATGGTTTGACAAAAATTCTAAAATTAAGGATTTTAGGATTTTAGACCTAGTGATTTTATGGGATAAGGCACATGAGAAGAAAGGATAGCATGATAAGTTCACTCGTTTATAAATTGAGCCATATAAAATATCTAAAATTCTAGGTAATAATGCCTTCCGCTTGAAAGACCTCTAAGGTAATGACCTCGCATTTCTAATCAATGTAATTTTTTTGAAACATTATTTCATGGATGATCCAACTGGAGACACTTCTAAATGATTTTAAGTAAAGATGTAGATGTAGGAGTAGGTTAGATATCCTACTTTCTAGAACAGATTTCCTTCTTTCTAGGTTATTCTTTCATGTTTTTCTATATTAGTGTTTCCTACTTTCTACATTTGTTTTGGGTAGAGTAGTTGTTATGCTCTATAGATTATTTTTCTTAAAATTTCAGAACACACCAATGGATTTTATATGATTGGAATTATAAAAGACTTGCCAAAAATAAGGGGATGATGTAAAAAGAAGCAAAATTGGTGTTCACCAAGAGTTTTTATAGTAGTGCTTGAGTTTTTGGGATTGAAGTATTTATTATGAATGAATTAGGTTCTACTTAGAATGAGTGAGTTTGATATACCTTTGGGATTTACTCTAATATACTCATGAATTTTAGAAATACTTTCTATTTCCAAATATCAACTGCACTACTACATAATAAAAACATGGATGAAAGATAATAAACATTGAGATGGATGCATATTGGCAAGGATGCATTGATTAAAGTAAGTTTATTATATATATACCCATCCAATGGTGATTACTAACCCTTATTTTATATGTGTTTAAAAAAATATATTATGAAAACTTATATAAAAGGGGTGATTTAAATAATCTTTATCAGGGCTATGTATGCCTTCCTAGCAATAGAGAAAGGCTTAAAGTGAAATCAAAGGTATCTCTATCAGGGATATGGATGCTTGGTTGGAAGTAGAACAATGCCCAGGTTCCCCTTACTATTTGGTTATAAAATTTGAAGTCAAAATTAAATCTATAGTGTTTATATAAGACTTTGTTAAAACTCTCATAATAAGGAGAAAATAAATTTCACAAAATCACACACATAGATACTAGGAATGAAAAAGGTTAGTATGTTGCATGGGGAAGAAGTCATTTTTTAAGGAATAGTTTACTCATTATTTTCTTGTTAGATCTAAAATTTTGTTATGATAGAGTACCAAAATGACGGGTTCTCAAATAATTAGGAGTGTTTCCCCACTGAGTCACCATTTTTGTGACCTAACACACACACATCCCATTTTTTAAATTCAAATATCATTATTGTTTGAATATCCTTATTCAAGGTCATATAATCCTTAGATATCCATGATATTTATTTTGATGTGCATAGGTCCAAGGTTTTCCTTAATATATAAATTTATAGGATTTCAAATTATGAAAATTAAATTTTGGATATCAATTTTGATTCATTTCAAACCTTGGAATTTCATAATTTTTCTTGGAAATTGGATTTATGTTTGTTAGACTAATGGAACTAATATATCATGTCTTAATGTCTCTTTGATTTTTTATGTTTACAAGACTATTCACAAAGACTTACAAATTATACACATTTGAGCCTACCTTTATTATGTTCCACAAACTTTTTGAGCTCCAAGATGGGGACAAGTGACTATACCACATTACTTGGAACCCTTCAGACTTCATAAAAAGTCCTAAGTATTTAAAATTTATGGGACAGATGGCACTATCACATTGTTCACAATGTACTACATTTTAACAAAATTTTCATACCTTATTGATAGTCAATTTACTATAGGCTATCTACATGGCAATACCATGTTAAACATGATAAAGTTCACTTGATGAAAATTATTAGTCCTCTATGTTCTCAAGACCCCAATACCATGTCACATGGCATAATTCCATTAACCTAGAACTTGAAAGGTCAAAAAAAATCCTAATGGCCTTGTGTCCCTGTAGTCCAATTGCCTCAAGGTTCTAAGCTCTGAGGTCTTGAAAGTTGGCATAATTATGTTAACCCAAAGCTTCAAGGGGGAAAATCAAGTTAATGGCCCCATGGTCTCGAGTATTTAAGTTTATGTAGATTCAATAGCATGACATAAATTAACATCCTATTACTTGGATACCTCTTAGAGGACTACATAGTTCAAAGTTCAAATAACCATGGTTCCAAGTCTTCATGTTCCTATAGTCACAATAGCACTCCACATGGCTCAATTCTATTACCTTGTAGTCCTAGAGCATATTAAAAAAGATCATAAGTCTGAAGACCCTAGGTAAATGATAATTAGATAAGTGTCATAATTAAAGATATACATGACCAAAGTATACATAAATGAGTTCGATAGCTAAGTGAAATCCAATAAGCTAGAGATCGACACCTGTCTTAAAGGGATGATTAGACATATATGAATCCATGAAAAGTTTTGATTTAGAAATAAAAATCCACTAAAGATAACTAGAAAATTTAAATCCAAATGGGAAAACAATCAAAAGGCTATTATTCACATTGATTTTGTATGAATTAACATTCAAGGTGAAGGATTTGTTAATATGTGCAAAATATTAGAAAAAAAAGTCACTACCATTAATTGAACATTGAAATACAAAAATCTCAAACAACAAAAAGCCCTAGATTTTTAAATGAATATGCAAGAGCATCCAGATATTTTGTAAAGGAAATACATAGTCCCAAATTATTTAAATGGGTTCACTAAGGGCACCACATGTCTAGGCTCCTTCTACATATTCCATTGCTAGAAACATCGAATACACAAACACTATATTCAACAAGAGTGCCTTGGATTTTAAATTTACATACTATTTGGCCATCTATAATTTTATAGAGTCAATAATACTTTACTCTTCACAAGATCATCTATCCTAGGAGGATAAGTAGTAAATTGATGACTTACTGCTAATTAAAACCCTGGGGCTCTATCAAGTAGCTAAAAAACTAGAGGTAATGCCTTGTATTGATTTGCTTCATGATTTGTACATTAATGGTAATTACTTTGGGGACTATCTACATCTTAGAAAATGAAAAAATTCAATTAAATATGTTTTTTTAAGGGCATTTGAGAATTACCTAGGCTTCTGTGGCTTGGGGTTACTATAATCAAGTCTCAGCTAATGTATGGCTCAAACACAACATTGTTAAAGGCAAATTGAAATAGTGGACATTTAAAATCCATAGTTTTAACCCTAAAGGAGGAATTTGTCATGTCCCCTTCTAGTTGACATATTTCGAGCGGATGATTAGCCTATTATGCGACCCTCGTAGGCTGATAGGATGGATAGAGGGTCTTGATAGAGATGGGTTGGAATTCGTTCGGGCACTTTCGGGCATGAATTAAGGGAGATATTAATATTTGATTGATTTAATCAAATATTAATTATTTGAACTAATTTTAATTAATTATTAATTAATTATTAATTATTAATTAATTAATTATTAATTATTAATGATTTAGTCTAATTTGAGGATGCAAATTCTAAATTAAGACTTGGTCTAATTTTAAGACCCTAGTTCTAATTTAAGGAAGTCTAATTTAAGGGAGTCTAATTTTAGCAAGCACACCTTTGGAGGTGTATAAGAATCTCTCATGAGAGAGAGTTTGTATCCATGCTTATTTTTGATTGATATTGATTCTTGTTAAGAACATTCTTCTGTGAAGACTGAGCCAAGGGTTCCAGGATTCCAATTGCAGTGAAGAATGTCAACTCTTCATTGTGTGCGATTCAGAGGTTGTGAAAGATCAGCCGATCTATTGCCGAATTGAGAGATAACTTCATACAGAAGTTATCATAGTATACAGGTATTTGAGAGATAACTTCACTCAGAAGCTATCACAAGGGTTTACAGGTATTTTCTTTATTTTGGGTTTTTGATTCAAGAATTATCCAGATATAGATCTTTTGTGTCAGCCCATAATTCTACAGATCAGGATCAGGCATACAGGGTGTGTTATATCAGCGGCCGTACGACTTCCGTACAGATCTGCGAAAAATCCGTACGCATCTACAGAAAGTTCAGGTACCGACATCGGTGAACAGGAACTTACAGAGACCGACATCGGTCGACTCATCACCGACGTCGGCAAGGGGACTAATACAGGTCGACCGACGACGGCAGTATAACCGACGTCGGCGACTGTGTTTTTACACAGCAGGCCGAGACGTGCCAGATTCAACCCAGTTCGCGGAATATTCAGGCTATAAGGCCGAACTTTTGATATTATTTGTATACCTGACAGAGGATCTCAAATTGTAAGCTTATGAGCAAATAAAAAGAAATTATACTGTGATTTATTCATCTATTTGAAGATATTTTGCAGAAATTCAGATAAGCAATTTGGAGCTTTGTTTTTGATATTCGAAGGGATATTACAGTGGTATCAGAGCTTTGGTCTTTGGTATCAGAGTTTTGTGTCTTGCATATATCCCTATTAGAAGGGGATATCACAGTGGTATCAGAGCTAAATCCTACCATCCTGAGGGTTTAGAAATTTTATGCAGCGACAAGAGTTGCGATCACACGGGTATTACACATGCAGTAAAGCTTTACTTGAAGGCACTCAAGTTCTAGAACAACCGCCGAAAGACATGGGTGACGATATTGGTAGGGCCCGTATTCCTCATCATCCGAGAGACCAAGATGATCCAGAAGTTTTACTTACTCTTAGAGAACTACGAGAAGGGCAAAGGCAGAATAACCAGGTATTACAGCAGTTGGCAGCAGCACTGCCAAGATTGGGTTCTCCGAGGGGACATTCCCCACACCGTGAAGATGTCAGGAGTGTTGCAGGATCACAGCGAGGCCATGGGACTGTTTCTCGTACAACGAATAGGCCTACTAGGCCTATCTTTGTGAGACAGGAAGCAGAAGAGGTTATAGCAGGTGAAGAGCATGAGGAGGAATTTATAGATACATTCAGGGCAGCGACTGATGAGTGGGAGTCATTACCACCTGTGGTCAGGGAGATGATTACTTTTGACCGATTCCTCACACAAAGGAAAGAACATTATCGAGGACGACAGAATGGGAGACCAAGGCCCCAGAACAATGATCTGAAGCAGGCTACGAGTAGGCTCACACTAGCAACATTTGACGGTAGTGGTAAGGTGACAGCACAAGCCTGGGTTAGTAAGCTGGATACATTTCTCACATTGCAACCGATGGGTGAGGAAGATGCTATCAGATATGCGACACTACATCTTGAGGGAGTAGCTCACGATTGGTGGCACCATGGGATGGTGACACTCCATCATGATCGGATCACTTCTTATCAGGAGTTTGTGGACAGGCTGGTAGAGCGTTTTGACAGGAGGGATCCAGAGTCCTATTTCCGAGAGTTGGCACAGTTGCGCCAAAGCGGCAGTCTAGAGTCTTACATTGGTGACTTCCAGAAGTTATCAGTTATGGTTCCTGACATTTCAGAGAGGCGACTAGTAGTACTCTTCATGGAGGGCTTGACAGAACCATTGAGAGGTTGGATCAAAGGCTTTGATCCTCCTTCCTTACAGGAAGCTATGAAGAAGGCACATAGTATGGAGATGGCAGCTCCATCTAGTAGATCTAACTCCAGAGGTACTTTTTCTTCCAGGGACAGTAAGGGCTCCAACAGGAATAGAGAAAGACCAGGCTTCAACATAGATAAATCAGGGGTCAAGAATGATTCGAGGGCCAATCCAGCAGCACCACCTTTAGATAGAGAGGCTCTTAATGATCTGCGAAGGAAGAAGCTTTGTTTTTACTGTAAAGGTCCATATGATGCTAATCATGATTGTCCGTTGAGACCTAAGGGCAAAGCAAATCGGGTAATGTGGGCCTATTATGAGGATGAGGAATCAGAAGATTCTGAACATCACGATTGTTCCGAGGAGCCAGAGGCTGAAGCTTCAGAGCCTTGGGTAGAGGCAGAGTCAGAACTCCAGATTCAGGAAGCACGTTTATCTAGCATCCAGCACGAGGGATCATTCAGACTCCGGGGAGTTTTGGCCGGACAGAGGGTCATTACCCTTCTTGACACAGGAGCCACACACAATTTCATTGACACTAATTTGTGGAGAAGCGTGGACTCACCACAGAAGAGTTCGGGGGCATTAGAGTTAAGGTAGCTGACGGTTACACCCTCCGGTGTGAGCGGATGATCAGAGACCTTCCATTGCGCTTGAACAACTATGAGTTCAAGGCTGATTATTATGTGGTCAACATGGGTGATATAGATTTGGTTCTGGGCATGAAGTGGCTTCATTCCCTGGAGGTAGTCACTCTTAGTCTTAAAGATATGGAGATCCGTTTTGATGTAGATGGGAAGACTCACATTCTTAAAGCAATACGGGACGGCAACATCAAAACCATTTCTTTACATCGGATGGAGAGGCTCATACGGCATGATATGGTAGAGTGGGCTGCCGAGTGCACATTAGCACCAATACAGGAGGGACAACAGAAGATCGAGTACCATCCAGACATTCAGCAGCTGAGAGTCAAGCATGACAAGGTCTTTGGTGACATTCCACCAGGGAGACTCCAGACAGGGGCATTGAGCATATTATTGAGCTTGAGGAGGGGGCTAAGCCCATTATGATTACTCCTTATCGACATCCTAAGCGGTTGAAGGATGAGATCGAGAGAACAATTAAGGAGTTACTGGCTATGGGTCATATTCGGCCGAGCAAATCACCGTATGCTTCTTCAGTTGTTTTAGTGAAGAAGAAGGATGGTACCCTACGAATGTGCATTGACTACAGAGCACTGAATAAGAGGACCATTAAGAACAGGTATCCTATACCTCGTATTGACGAGCTTATTGACGAGCTCCATGGTGCACGTTACTTCACGAAGATAGACTTAAGATCAGGCTACCATCAGATCAGAGTTCGCGAGCAGGACGTGGAGAAGACAGCTTTCCGCTGCCATAGTGGACACTACGAGTTTATAGTGATGCCATTCGGGCTCACTAATGCGCCAGCAACATTTCAGTCCACCATGAATAGAGTCTTCCATTCACTGCTGAGGAGGTTTGTACTTGTTTTTTTTGATGACATTCTTATATACAGTAGGAACTGGCAGGAGCATTTGGCTCATCTGGAGACTGTACTCAGCATATTGGAGAGGGAATCCTTGTACGCCAAGGAGTCCAAATGTGATTTGGGGATGACCGAATTGTTATACTTGGGTCATATTATCAGTGCAGGGGGAGTGCGGATGGATCCTGAGAAGATCCGCGCCATTATAGATTGGCCTATTCCAGCGAACCTAACACAGCTAAGGGGATTTCTAGGTTTGTGTGGGTTTTACCGGAGGTTCGTGAATGGTTATTCACGACATGCAGCTCCCATGATAGATTTGACTAAAAAGGGTGCCTTTTGTTGGACACCTGAAGCACAAGAGTGTTTCGAAAGGTTCAAGGAGTTGATGACTACGTGCCCAGTTCTGGCACTACCTAATTTTTCGAAGCCGTTCGAATTGCAGTGCGATGCCTCAGGGGAGGGCATTGGAGCGGTGCTTATGCAGGACAAGCACCCCATAGTATATGAGAGTCGTAAGCTCAGAGGACCAGAAAGACTGTACAGCATCTATGATAAGGAGATGCTTGCTATCATGCATGCCTTGGCAAAATTTAGGCAATATCTAGTGGGCAGCAAATTTTGCATCAAAACGGACCACAACAGTTTGAGACATTTCTTGGGGCAGCGAGACCTCAATGATCGTCAGCAGAAGTGGGTGAGTAAAATACAGGCATATGACTTTGACATCTCTTTCATCAAGGGCACCCAGAATGTTGTGGCCGATGCTCTTTCACGCAGGCCGTATTTGAGTACCATGGTCCACATTACAGAGGATTGGCGACATATGATTGTGGCAGAGTATGCCAAGGATACATGGGCAGCTAGCATTGTTGAGGGATCGACGGTTGACACCAGATATACTCTTGTGGATGACTTGATCATTTACAAGAACAGGGTTTATTTGATTCCAGGATCATCGATGAAGAACATTATCATGCGAGCTTTTCATGATATACCTACTGCAGGACATCCCGGATATTTTAAGACTTACAGACAGATCAGGGAGAGATTCACATGGAAGGGCCTCAAAGCAGATGTTCTTCAGTATGTGCGTGAGTGCCCTGTTTGTCAGCAGAACAAGCAGGAGAACACGTACCCAGCCGGATTGTTGCAGCCACTTCCAATTCCTGACAGGAAGTGGGAGTGTTTGTCGATGGATTTCATTACGGGCTTGCCTAAAGCCCAAGGACGTGATTGCATATATGTAGTTGTGGATCGGTTAACGAAGTATGCTCACTTCTTTCCGATTACCACCACACATACAGCTACACAGGTAGCAGAGGTTTTCTTCCGAGAGGTATTCCGACTGCATGGATTACCTCGGAGCATAGTGAGCGACAGGGATAGTCGGTTCCTGAGTCACTTCTGGCAGGAGGTGTTCCGACTTTGTGGGACCGAGCTTACACCTAGCACCAGCTACCACCCACAGACTGATGGACAGACGGAGATTGTAAATAAATGGGTGGAGGGCTACCTCAGGAACTACATTGCAGGGCAGCAAAAAGCTTGGGTTAAGTGGATTCATCTATGCGAGTATTGCTATAACACGACTTTCCACATGACCATTCAGATGTCTCCTTTTATGGCATTGTACGGGTATGAGGCACCGAGTTTTCTAGATTTACTACTGAGTGACAGTAGAGTGCCGAGTGCTGGGGACCTATTGCAGGAGAGTCAGGATATTATGAGGACTCTCAAAGATAATATTGCTAAGGCGCAGAATCAACAGAAGCATTATGCAGATCAGCGGAGGACCGAGAGATCTTTTGAGGTAGGTGACATGGTCTATCTTATGCTGCAGCCTTACCGACAGTCTACTCTTAAGAAGAGTGGGGCAGAGAAGCTTAAGCCACGTTACTACGGTCCTTTCCGGATCCTAAGACACGTTGGAGAGACGGCTTATGAGCTAGAGCTTCCTACAGAGAGCAAGGTACACAATGTCTTTCATGTATCACGCCTCAAAAAGGCGTTAGGACACCGTGTGATACCTTCTACAGTTTTACCTCCCTTAGATGATGAGGGAAAATTGATCTTAGTACCTGAGTCCATCTTGGAATCTAGAGAGAGACAATTGCGTCGACGGACTATCAGGGAATATTTGGTAAAGTGGAAAGATTTGCCAGTTGAGGATGCGACATGGGAAAGTGAAGATATTCTACAGCATCCAGAGTTGAGATTGCTTGAGGGCAAGCAATTTCAGGAGGGGCGGACTGTCATGTCCCCTTCTAGTTGACATATTTCGAGCGGATGATTAGCCTATTATGCGACCCTCGTAGGCTGATAGGATGGATAGAGGGTCTTGATAGAGATGGGTTGGAATTCGTTCGGGCACTTTCGGGCATGAATTAAGGGAGATATTAATATTTGATTGATTTAATCAAATATTAATTATTTGAACTAATTTTAATTAATTATTAATTAATTATTAATTATTAATTAATTATTAATTATTAATGATTTAGTCTAATTTGAGGATGCAAATTCTAAATTAAGACTTGGTCTAATTTTAAGACCCTAGTTCTAATTTAAGGAAGTCTAATTTAAGGGAGTCTAATTTTAGCAAGCACACCTTTGGAGGTGTATAAGAATCTCTCATGAGAGAGAGTTTGTATCCATGCTTATTTTTGATTGATATTGATTCTTGTTAAGAACATTCTTCTGTGAAGACTGAGCCAAGGGTTCCAGGATTCCAATTGCAGTGAAGAACGTCAACTCTTCATTGTGTGCGATTCAGAGGTTGTGAAAGATCAGCCGATCTATTGCCGAATTGAGAGATAACTTCATACAAAAGTTATCATAGTATTACAGGTATTTGAGAGATAACTTCACTCAGAAGCTATCACAAGGGTTTACAGGTATTTTCTTTATTTTGGGTTTTTGATTCAAGAATTATCCAGATATAGATCTTTTGTGTCAGCCCATAATTCTACAGATCAGGATCAGGCATACAGGGTGTGTTATATCAGCGGCCGTACGACTTCCGTACAGATCTGCGAAAAATCCGTACGCATCTACAGAAAGTTTAGGTACCGACATCGGCGAACAGGAACTTACAGAGACCGACATCGGTCGACTCATCACCGACGTCGGCAAGGGGACTAATACAGGTCGACCGACGACGGCAGTATAACCGACGTCGGCGACTGTGTTTTTACACAGCAGGCCGAGACGTGCCAGATTCAACCCAGTTCGCGGAATATTCAGGCTATAAGGCCGAACTTTTGATATTATTTGTATACCTGACAGAGGATCTCAAATTGTAAGCTTATGAGCAAATAAAAAGAAATTATACTGTGATTTATTCATCTATTTGAAGATATTTTGCAGAAATTCAGATAAGCAATTTGGAGCTTTGTTTTTGATATTCGAAGGGATATTACAGAATTTCCTCCAATATTATAATAAAATTTAGGATTGGTATTAAAATATCCATGGCCCTTATAAATAGATTGTATGGATTTGCTAGCATTACCTACATGCAGGTAGAATGGGTCTCATTATTGGACATTCTCCTAACTTCTAAAAAAATAATTTACCTATGAGAGATCATTAGTGTCATATTGAAATCACATATGTTACAACATGAATAAAGGCTTGTTGGTGAATTTTTTTACATGATATCATATTTATTGGATATAATCATAGGGATGGTCTATAGAGCCCATTGAGAATTATGGCAGTCATTTGCACAATATGTGGATAATAGAATATGTGAGGAATATTATTTCATATTTGTCTATAGATTAAGGAATGGTATTATAGGAATTTGTGAGGAAATTTATCCTCAATTTTACCAATCCATTCATGGCACTCACATGCCCAAAATATCTAAAAATATGAGAAGCATAACTAAATTGGGGGAATATTGGTACTATCCAGACTATGAAATAATCAAAATTGCGTGGACAAGGGTACCCCCTCTATTTTTACCATGACATGTCCCAAAAAATGTGGATGAACAAGATATTTCCCATTAGTTATAAAATAATTTCGATGAGGAATTGGGCCTCAAACATCAGGCTTACTATTAAAAGACCCCACTAAACATTAGATAACTTCAATTTGTAGTGAGGGCACACTTCAATTAGGTGGGAAAATGTTAATCACATTACAATTTAAAGGTGTCCCAATTCAAATAATGGGACCGTAAGGGGAAAATTAGAACTATATTCAACTCCTTAATGAGAAAAAGGGTGTGACCATTAGATATGGTCACCAAGAGTATGAACATGATGCTATCTTGTTGAATGCATCAAATGATTCTAAAGTGTCCAATAAGTATGTTGAATATTTGTTAGTGATGTCATAGATGTGTCTAAGTGAGTGGATGAAGTGTCTTGATAGTCTAAGTGTCCATGAAAAAATGTGAAATGTGCTTATCCTAGTATGCTTGAAGTAGGCTTGGTTGATCTTCAGTTTTGGCATGATTAGGGATGGGTATGAAGTATTGAACATGTGTGAGGGGTTTTATTAGAGGTCAAAGATGATTGGAGAGATTATGAAAGTGAATGGTATTCATATGGTTCTTCATTATGTTTATTTTGGCATAGTTGCTTCTCCTGTTGGTAGTCTTTTCAAGTCCTCAGGATCAATTTATGCCAACTTTGTCATTATGTCAAAGGGGGAGAAGGTTCCTATTTTGAGAGTGCTTGAAGAGAGAGAAGGAAGGTGAGATGTATGATAGGTGTTGACATAAATGAAAAAGAGGGAGATTTTTGGATATTTTTTGTGATGTCATGGAGGTGTCCAGGTGAGTGGATGAAGTGTCTTGACAGTCTAAGTGTCAATGACAAAGTGTGCAGTGTGCTTGTCCTAGTATGCTTGAAGTAGGCTTGGATAATATTAATTTTTGGCATGATTATGGATGGGTATAAAGTATTTATAATGTTTGAGTGGTCCTATTAGAGGTTAAGGATAATTGGAGAACTTTTGAAAGTGCATGGTATTCATATAGTTCTTCATTATGTTCATCTTGTCATAGTTGGTTTTGTGACAAAAAAATCTAAGTAGGAAATTTGTTGAAGTCACCATTACCACATATGAATGAGTTAAGGGGAGTTATTCATATAGGTGTGATCAAATTAGTCCCAAGTTTTTATGGTCCAAGTTTTAGGCCATGCAATTGAGTGGAACACAAAATATAACTATGTAAAGTTAGCTTCCCAAGTAGTTTGCAATGTTTTCCCATACTTAGTGAATTTTTCAAAGGAGATCTAATGATGCACATTTAAACACATCATAGATATAAAACATGAAATTAATGTATAAGTTAATGTAGATCTAAGTAATCAATTTGATGGCATTTTGTTTAATACATGTGAAGGTTCCAGGGGAAGCTTGATATCTGGATGGATTCCCCTATGAAAGAAGATCATATTGTTTAAACTTTAGGACATGCAATTGAGTGCAAAAAAAGTTATTATGGTTAAAATTTATCCTTCTAGGTAGATTTAAAAGGTTACCATACTTATCCAAGTTTTCAAAAGTTAAATATTAGGACCAAATAAGGATCTAATGGTGAGTGGGTGTTCATATAGATGCAGATATCTGATGCATATTGAGTTAAAGAGGTCAAAGTATCTGATATTTAAGATGGTTAAATTCTATGATACTCTTCAAGATATTAATGGAGTGATTTTTTTCTAAATTTTTAATAAGTATCGATATGATGATAAGTTCTCTATGTTTAACAGTGAACAAAGTTAAAGATTGGGCTAATTTGAGGAGATTGACAGTGCACATTTGGTCAAAGTTGCTAAGGATCACAATATGAGGTCAAAGTAATAGATATTTAGCATAGCTAATATCAGGATAATTTCAAATGAGATTGATGATGTGCATTCATTAAAGTGATGAAAGGGCATGAGATGATGGAAAAGTGTTTGATTTTTAACAGTGACCATTGGCATTTGAATTTAGCAAAGGGAAAAACTAGTTTGTAGTGTTTGAGCCATAATTTTTGATCCAGGATGAATTAAAAGGTGAAGTAAAAATAAAATTTATATAGGAATTCAAGATGCATCTATATAATCTAGTTAAAATGTATTAATGTTTATAAAATCAAATATATTGATATCCAAAGTTGACTATGTGTCTGACCATGTTCTATAAGTGACTCAAGAAGGATATTTGAGCTATTATTGATAACATTTGGATGTTTTAAATGGACTTATCTATTAGATAATGTTGTATACTCCTTGAGGATTATATGTATGGATTTTAGAGGTTTGAAAAATACATATTAAATATGAAAAAATTCTTAGAAGTTGATTGTGTGTTCATTCATGGTGTTTTTATGTATAAGGTCAAAGATTGTTCTATTTGTCTTTAAAAGAAGAGTGTTGTGATAGATATAATATTTTGAGGATGTAAAAGTGGTCCTGTAGAGTGGAAATATGCATTTGGAAGTGGTCCTATGTTTCTGATTTTCTCATTAAAGTGATAAATGGGTGAATAGGTCTCTATAAGACCTATAAGGGCTTCTAAGGCCTAATTGACAGGTGTTGTTACTTAAGTGTGACCCATGGATGTTATGGATGACCTATGTGGATGGAATTAAGATATGTTAGATGTATTAAGGGATAATTCAAGTATTATGGATGACCTATAATATAATAATCATGAAGGCTCTATAAAAGGTGAAATCAAAGGTGATGATTTCTAGACTTGCAAGAAGAGGTGTTTGTAAGAGTTGGAGAGTGAAGGAAAGAAAAAAGGGTATGTGATCAGTGAATGGGTTGTAGAGTAGAGTAGGTTGATGAATGTGTGTATGACCTATAGATTATATTTTTGATGTCAAATACAATAATTTTATAGGTTTTAAGATTGGGGATAGAATCAAATAGAAGAAGGATTTACAGGTTTATGTGTGTATATGAGGGTAGTTTGAGTGAAGAGGAAGAGAGATTATGGCATGCCTATGTGAAATGATTGTATGATATAGAGAGGGTGTTTTGAAATGGTTATAAAACTATAGGTCCATCATCAGGTTCCAAATACATTAGTTAAAGTTGGAGATGTCCATATCATAGGTGTTGGGAGGGTGCTCAACATCTAGGTCAGAAGGACTTGACCATCTTAGGAGAAAGTGCTCTTTTTGAAACATGTGTTTCACTAAAGTCTAGTTAGGAGGACTTAACCATCTTAGGGGTAGGTTCTCCTTATAGAATAGGTGTTTCAATAAAGTTTGGTTAGAAGGACTTGACCATTTTAGGGGTAGGTGATCTTTATGACCCTTCAATCCTCATGGAAAATGGTTCCAAACTTGCATGACCCTTTGTATCCTTGAATTTTAAAATTCATATGGTGACACTTCATAAGAAAAATAATCCTTTCCTATTTTGTCTTTATCTTGGTGACTTTTCATAGTCCTCAAAGTGCCCCTTCATGGAAAAGTGCACCATACCCTCTTTTGTCTTCACATGGTGACTCTTGGAATTCCTCAAGATGACTCTTCATAAGAAAATGCATCCCATTCATCTATTGTCTTTTACCCCATGACTCTTTGACTTATCCATGGGCCCTCTTTTGACTTATATGCAACCAAAAATATATTAATTAATATTAAATAAATATTAACACACATAAGCCAAGATATGAATATTAAAAACACCATTAAATTCAATGGGGTCTTTATCACCAATAATTATAGACCTTTGACATCAATGACAATATTTCCAATAAACTCCCCCTTTGTCATTGATGGCAACCTCAAACTGAAACTACCACATCCTGAAACCTACACATACTACCATTTAAAAAACATATAGTAACACCCCCTTACTATAGTAACTTTTACCTATTACTTGTACCTATTTTTGCACCTATGCCTATTATTCTAACCCTTTGACATCAATGGAAAAGGGGCCTACCTAGAGATAACAATTAGAGCCCCCTCAACTGATACTGAACCTCAATGGTAGGAAGTAAAATAAATTACTCCCAACTTCTCCTGTAGATACTAAAATGTGTCTTTTGGTAGTGTCTTTGTAAAAATATCTATAATCTACTCTGTAGTAATGATATACTCCATCTTAACATGTTGATCTACAACCTATTATCTCAAGAAGTGATATCTAATGCGAATATGTTTTGTTCTTGAATGCATCACTAGATTCTTTGAAATATTGATAGAATATGTGTTGTCACAAAAAATAGAAATAGGTTCATCATATTTTACCTTGATATCTTCTAAAGTTTGCTTCATCCAAAGCACTTGAGTAAAACATAATACCACTATAATATATTCTGCTTCAGCTGTAAAAAGTTATACTAAATTCTAATTCTTGCTTAGACATGATACTAAGCTATCACCAAAGAAGAAATCTCCTCCACTTGTACTCTTTATGTCATCCAAGCACCCTACCAAATTTGAATCTGTATAAGCAACCAAAGTGAAATCTCTACTTGTGGGATACCATAATCCATAATCAAATGTCCCCTTTATATATCTAAATATTATCTTCACTAACTAAACATGAATATCTTTTAGAGATGATTGATATCTTGCAACCATACCTACTGCATGCATGATTTCTAGCCTCGATGCTATCAAATATTAAAGACTACCAATCATAAATCTATACAAAGATTGATCTATAATAAGTGAATCTTTGTCCTTGCTGACCTTATTTACTATATACATTAATGTGACAATTGGTACACACTCCTTAAAACCAAAATTTTTCAACATTTCATTGGCATTTTTTCTTTGAGATATGAAAATTCCTTTATCTAACTGAAATATTTGCAATCCTAAGAAAAATGAAAATTCTCCAAGCATAGACATCTCAAATTATTTTTGCATATTATTATAAAATTCTTTTGTCATATTTTCAATGTTTCCTCTAAAAATGATGTCATCAACATATACCACAACAATCAATTGATGTTCACCTTCATTTTTATGTAGAGATTATTGTCAGCAAATCCTCTCTTGAAACCTTGATCCTGTAGGTACTTATCAAGTCTTGCATACCAAGCTCTGGAAGCTTGTTTCAATCCATATAGTGTTTTATTAAATCTACATACATGGCTACTAATAGTTGAGAGAATAAATCCCTTAGAATTCTCAATGTAGACCTCTTCTTCTATATTCTCATTTAGGAAGGTAGATTTGACATCCATATGAAACACTTTGAAAATTTTAAACACTGCATATGCAAGAAACATTCTAATAGCCTCTATCCTTGCCACTGGTGCAAAAGTTTCTTGAAAATATTTTCCCTCAATTCGAGCATCTATTTCACATACTAATCTCACTTTATTCCTGGTCACTTCTCCATTTTCATTCAACTTATTTCTATAAACCCATTTTGTTCCTATCACATTGTGATCTTTTGGTCTAGGCACTAATTCCCAAGTATCATTCTTTTCTATCTGATTTAATTCTTCATTCATTACCTTAACCTAATGCTTATCATGTCTAGCTTTTGAAAAAGTTTTAGGCTAAATTTTGGATAACAAAGAGAAATAAACTTGCTCAAATTCACTTACCATCATTCTTCTAGTGTGAATTCATTCATTTATGTCCCTAATGATGTCACTTTCATTATGATTTATCTAAACATATTTGGATGGAGTTTTTGTGTCCTTTTTATCCTTTTTCTCATCTTCATTTAATTCTTTAAAATCTTCCTCTTTAATGATTTCAGGAATGTCTACTGGATCACTGATTCTTTATATTCCATATTCTTCTATCCTGACACTTTCACTTTCAATAATTTTCTTTGTTCTTTTGTTATAACATTTATAAGCTTTACTTTTTAAAGAATAACCAAGAATTATATCTTCATCTACTCTAGATTTAAACTTACCAAGTTTTTCATCGATTCTCTTTATGAAACATCTGCTACCAAAAACTCTAAAATAATCAACTATTGCTAGTTTGTCTTTCCATAGCTCCTAAGGAGTTTTTTCACTATTGACTCTCAATAATGATCTATTATAAATATGAAATGCTTTAGAAACTACCTCTCTCCAATATTTATCTGGCATCCTAGATTCATTTAGCATTATCCTCACCATCTCCTGAACTATTCTATTTCTCTACTCAACTACTCCATTTTGCTATGGAGTTTTGGCTACTAAAGAATGAATTTTTATTCTATGGTCTTCACAAAACTAAATAAACTGATCTGACATGAATTATCCTCCTTGATCTGATCTTAGACACTTAATATTCATACTGGTTTCATTATCTACTAATGCTTTGAAATGTCTAAAAGCTTTTGATTTTTTCTTTAAAAACATTACCAAAGTCATACGTAAAAAATTATCAATAAACAACATGAAGTATTTCTCACCTTGAGTACTTTGAGTTCTCATATATCCACATAGATTAGTGTGAGTAAGCTCTAACATTTGAGTGGTCAAGTAATCTTTTGTTTTTGACCACCTTTTGGCCTGCTTCCCATGCTGACAAGGTTCACAAAGTGTGTCAGATGGCTTTGTAATCTTTGGAAGATTTTTGATTGCTTGCTTTTTGTTAATGTTAAAAATATTTTTAAAATTTATGTGACCCATTCTTCTATGCCATAGACAAATTTATTCAATCTAACTCAAACAACATATTTGACCTTTGATGTCTGATAATAGATATAAATTATTGCCTATTCTCTAGCATCTACAATCAACACATCTAAATCTTTTCTCGTAATTTCATAACCTTTTGCATAAAACTTTAATGTGTTCCCTTGATCACACATTTGACTTACACTCAAAAAATTATTCTCAAGACCTTCTACATACAAATTTTTTTTAGTTTTACCATTATCCAAACTTAGTGTACCTTTTCTAGCAATTTTGGTAGTAGTATTATCTCTAAATTTCACTATGCCATCATTGATCTTCTTCAAGGTTATAAACTTGATTTTTCCTATCATGTACCTCAAACATCCACTATTAATGAACCATGTATTTTCTTAATTTCTTACACGTAAAGCTGTCTGTACCAACATAGATTTTTCAGGTTATTTCTTTTACCATAAAACTATCTAAACTTTCTTCTTGATGAATGGAGCCTTGAAACTCTGGTCCTTCTTGACTAACTCAAACATAATTCTATAGTACTGGGATATGTGTCCTAAGTTGTTACACTTGTAAAATATTATGGCCTCTTCATTAAAGCCTGATAGAGGAGCAAAAGAGTTGTGGCTTTTGCTTGACTCTACATGACTTTCCTTCTTATTTCTAAAATTGTTAGCCCTTTTTTGACATTCTATTTTCTTATGACCATATCCATTATAATAAAAATAGTAAACATAAAAATTGGACCTATTTGTGTATCTCTAACCTGATTGCCTTTTGTAGCTCTATTCCCTCCATCCTTCTTTGTTTGATATGTCCTCTATATTCTTAACTTCTTCCCTTTTTATTTCTTCTTTTGTAAGAGCTTCAACATAGCTCTTTCCTTTTTCATTGTTTGTGAAAGTAGTGGCCTCTACTTTCTATTTTTTAAATCCAATACCTATCTTATCTGACATTGATATTTGATTTTTTAATATCTTATTCAACATATTAGTTCTATTCTCAAATTTTGAATCATTGGCTACTCTATCATTGATTGCTTTATTTGTTTTCTTAAGATCTACTTTTAAAGAAGCAATTTTAATAACATACCTTTCACGTTATTTACTTACTATTTTCAACTGTGTCTTTAGATCTTATTCATTCTTATTGGCTTCTTCAAAGTGTTCTTGTAGATATTCAATTATTTCCTTTAACTCTTCATTTTTCTTGATCTGGAGCTTTAATCTTCAATTCTTCTTTTCAAGAGCCTTTAACTCTTCTAAGGCACAAATGAGTTCTCCTTCTAGATTCACTTTGGCTTCATCCTATTCTTATTCTTAATCATCTATATTTTTTATTATGGAGGCATCTTTATGTATGACCAAGAATAAAATGTCTTCTTCTTCTAAATCACTGACTCCACTATCTTTGACTGAGCTAGGATCTTTAGAATACAAACTCTTCTTCTCGAATCCCTTCTCAATTTTTTTTGATAATTATTTCCTTCTTCATTATCACCATTATCCTTATCAGGGCACTTAGATGCAACATGTCGAATCTTTCCATAATTAAAACATTTGAAAGGTAATTTTCCTTGATATTTACTTGTGCCCTTTTTCAGCTTGTGAATGAATAGAGCTCTGTTGTCATCTTCATCATCGCTAGAACTGTCACTTAATTCTTGAATATTAGCCTTCTCTTTCTTCGATGTCTTGAAAGCAACTTATCTCTTTGATGGTTTCTCTTGTTTGGTCCGCATCTCATATGCCATAAGAATACCATGAAGCTCATCCATCTTTAGCTTGGCTAAATTCTTCATCTCTTCAATTGTTGAAACTTTTGCATCATATCTCAATGGTAGAGATCTCAAATATTTTTGAACCATAATTGATTCTTCTAATTTTTATCCAAGACATTAAATTTGAGTAACTATTTGATCAACCCACAAAAGATAACTTACTATATTTTCTTCCTCTTCCATCTTTAAACTCTCAAACTATCTTCTAAAAGTCTGAAGTTTGGATTACTAAACCTTTCCATCACCTTTGTAAATATTCTCAAGTTTTACCCAAGTTTCACGAAGAGATTCACATTGCATAACTTTAACAAATTTTGATTAACATAAACCACATAAAATAACATTTAAAGCCTTAGCATTATTTCCATTTACTTTCTTTTCTGCCAGAGTAGTTACAAGTGTCTATGGCTCTTCATATTCCTCTACCACTACTTGCCACATGTCAAATCCAAGGGCCATCAAATAAGTCTTCATTCTTATGCTCCAAAAAACATAATTTGTCTCATCAAACAAAGGTGCCTTATTTGTAGAAAAACCTTCATGTGATCTAGCCATTGTGCTTTCCCGATCTACCTTCAAGATATAAAACTTTTTAAAAAGGAACTTGCTCTGATGCCAATTGTTAAGCACAAAATATACTGAGAGGGGGGTAAATTGGTATATTATATATCTTTTAATTAATCTATTTTTTTTATTTAACCACTTAATCACACATTCAAGATATGTAATAAAACTAAAACAATAATATGCACCACACAAGAGAAATAGAGACACCAAATTTTTATGTGGAAACCCAAAGTGGATAAAACAATTTCAAGTATATGAATGAGCACCAACTCAAATTACAAAGTTCTCAAGTACAAACTTATATGATCAATAACCCCTTTGTTGAGCACCAACATAGTAACTATTTGTGAGCACCAACACACAAGAGCACCAAACCCTCTTGTGTATAAAACACAACTATATCTCAATGTTGCTTACTCAACAAATGATAAAACTCTACAATATCTCTTGATTTTCTCTCTTTGAAAATAAATACAAACCATGAACATTTTTACATATTAAAAATGGATTCTCAAGCCTTTATTTATAGATTTTCAAATGACCTTTGGCATTCACCCTTTGTGACCCTTCAATTCACAATCGAAAATGGTGCCAAATTTGCATGACCCTTCGTATCCTTGTAGTTGAAAAGTCATATGGTGACCCTTCATAAGTAAAAGCATCCTTTCCTCTTTTGTCTTTATCTTGGTGACTTTTTATATTACTCAAAGTGTCCCTTCATGGAAAAATGCACCATACCCTCTTTTGTCTTCACATGGTGACTCTTAGAATTCCTCAAGATGACTCTTCATGAGAAAATGTGTCACATTCCTCTTTCATCTTTTGCCCAGTGACTCTTTGACTTCTCCATGTGCCCTCTTTTGACTTATATGCAACCAAAAATATGTTCATTAATATTAAATAAATATTAACACATACTAGCCAAGATATGAATATAATAAACACCATTAAATGCAATGGGGCCTTTATCACCAATAATGCTAGACCTTTGACATCAATGACAATATTTCTAACAAACAGGTGTTTCACTAAAGTCTCATGTTTGCATACTTCTTATAAGATAAGTAGTCCTTGTGTTTATAGGCTTGAGAGTGGGTTTTATTCCCCAAGAAGGTTTCACACATAGATCTTGTGTTGTGTGTGTCATCTTGCATTATCTATTTGTTCATTTCTATAAACATCTTGAATGTTTCATGAATGGTTGTATTGAATGCTTAAGTGTTTGAAGGGTTTCAAAATTGAATTAGTTTTTTTGCCACCATTGATTCACCCCCCTCTTAGTAGTTTCTACCTCTAACACATGGTATTAGAGTATGTATTTTTGTAAATTATTGACTACTTGAAAGAGATCCAAGGTACACATAGACACCGAAATCGCGTCTACTCATTGGTCGACCCTCCCCCTTGGCCCCCTTAGTCCACTTCCTAGCATTCCTAACACACACTTATTAATTTAAAATAATCGTCTATTTTAAATTAATAACATTCCCCTTTTGACACTTCACCCATGACACATCATACTCCCCATGGATTCCCTTTCCTTGGATACCCTCATTTATCACCCTATGACCTATTCCAACTTCCCCTCTACTAATCCTCATGTTTATTTAATCCACCTTCGACCATTTTTGCATGACAAATTGACCCTGGCAATTGGAAGAATGGGCAAAAGGCTAATTTTAGCCATTTTTCCATTATTCTATCTACCAACGTCAGTTACTAATCAGCTGACATCGGCGGAATCGCCGATGTTGATTGCTTAAGACAAGCCCAAAGATAAATTTTGGGATCCTCCTCAATCCTCTTCCCCTGAATGTAAAAATCCTCTTGCGCCTAGACTTCAACCTCTCTCTCTCTCTCCCAAACATACAACAAGCATCACAGGGTATAGGTATTCTACATCAGTCACTCTACCTCTTTACAAGGAGTCTTCTGCATCAACAACAAGCCTTCTACATCAGGGACAAGTGTCTCCAACACCTCTGGCTTTGCTCCAAGCAAGAAGGTAAGTATTCATCTTTTATGTCATTTCAGTAGCTTAGAATGTATTTGTAATTAGTTTTTGTTTACTGCTTCTAAGCCATATTACCAGACCAGACCTGGCTATTAACCAAACCAATTAGACACTCTTCCTGGAGAGGTTGAAAAGCCCTCCTCTTAACCTGACCCCTTTTGATCACTATCCTCTACTCCTTGTCCCTCCTAAGACCCTGTCTGCTGCCTTGCAACCTTGCACAGACCCTTTCAGACTCCCAAACCCCTTCTATCAACCACAGACACAACCTCAAACCTATCCATAGACAACTTCCCCCACTGATGTCAGCAGACTAACCGACATTGGCAGACCTGAACAACCGATGCTGACAGCCTAATCGATGCCAGTGACTGTGGCAGACCAATAGCAGATAGTAGGTACGCATTGTTTGTATTTCTCTAGCTTAGTCTGTCATTATTATCTTTATTTGACATTATTTTTTTATCAACAAGTGGACTGACACCCTTCCAGGAAGTCTTTGCACTTTTGGGATCAAGCATTGCTTGGCAGTCCACCTTACATCCATCTAACAATTTTCCTATTTAAGTCTCTTTCTTCTGCAGGTGTCATCCTCCACAACCAAAGAGGAGTTCTCTCAACATCTAGATAATGGTGTGTAGACCTCATCTAGGTATCATCCAACCCTAGACCATTTCTCTAGTTTCTTACTTCCTTTGAATGTAGAAAAGTGAAAACAGTTTGAAACATTTTGGCACGCCCGGTGGGACCCTAGGAGTTTTCCTTGGGTTCATACTTTTTCTTCTAAAACAAACTTTTCATATAAGTGCATTAGGTCTCTCCTTACATCTCTTTCTTCTATCTCTTCTAAAAGACACCATTAGCAAGGTTAAAAAGAACCCTTCTTTCTTTTCAGCATCTTAGACTAGTCAAAATCATACTCTTCAACCTCTTCTCACTTGTCTGCATACGAACACACATTTCAATTTGGGCTTAAAATACATTACATTTCATTTCTTCTTGAATGCATACTTAGCTCTCACATCTAGTAATTAAAACCACATCATGAATTAATTGTAGCACACTCATGTTACACATCCAGATCACTTGCACAAAATCAAACATCTAAACTCACTTGAGACAAGGTCCGACTAGGATTTCATCACCTAGTGAATACCTTACCCATCCCGGCAATCCCACTTAGACTTCACTACCAAGGGGAAAGCCCACTCTATTCTCTAGTAGAGGATAAACTCTAGGGGAAGTATATACTGGCTAAGCGAGACCAGCCTATCATTGGGCTCATGAAGTGAGGGGAGCTTGCTCCTTCACACCAGGCCACGTAAGAAACCTAATACAAACTCTTGAGCATCGAAACTAACTTGAAACCAACTTTAGAGTACCTCTTTTAGGACCTATTTTACAAGCCAAATTCCCAAACACATTCATCTAAGGCATAAGCCAACAAGATTCTAAAAACTATTCTTAGGAATTAACGTTAGGGTCTACTTGTCTTCATCTTCTCTTCTATCTTTATCTGGTTTTTTGAGCTAGTGAGGATGTTTTCTTCTTTCTTCCAAAAACTCTTAATTTTTTTGAGTTTCTATAAAACACAATAACTGACACCGATTTTGCCACCGACATTGGTAGACTTTATTCGCTGGCATCGGTTCTCTGACTGACATCGGCAACCTATTTCACCGGCATCAGTTTTTCTACCGACGTCAGTCACTTTCCAAAATTTTCTTCTCAAAACAATAAGCTTAAAACTCGGCTTTCTTGCTATCCAACCCCCATTCTAGTTTTTTGAGACTAAAAAACACAATTTCTAGAATCTGACCCTTCTTGCCTTGAATGGTTTTGACACGCAGTCAAACTAGAACTCCTTTTGACCATGCAAGGCAACAACCTCTCCCGCCTTCTCTATCTATGCCTAGTCCTCTAATGGAGTATCATTCAGAGACCGAACAAACTCCTACCCGACCAACTCCCAATCAACTTTCAATTTTCCCCGAAGGGGACCCAAACTTTGAGAGACTCCTTGACCACAATGTCAAGGCTCTCCAACACTATCTCGCAAGAAACCAAATGTGAGACCTTTCGAGTGAAGCGGTGATGACATCAACACCATCCGCTACCCAGCCTTTTATGACTCAAACTATTGCCTCAACCATTAACCCAACCATGGCCAATATGCAAAGTTTGGCCTCCCCATCTATTTTTAGACTGACCTCCTTCAGGGTTTCATTACCCCCTCAACTACACATAATTCAACCAAGTTATACAACATACCAGAACTTGATTATCTCGACTCCACACACTCTTGCACCTATAAATGTAGGAGTGTTTACCTCCCCTTTTGCCAATGCCATTATGTAACCACCTTTGGTGGTATCTAGTCAACTTATGCCTTCTACCTTCATGACACAAACGCCCTTAGCTTCCACTTCTGTCCCTATGACTAGTCATCAATACGTTGTGCCTATACAAGTGCAACCAACTACGTCATATGCCTCTTCTAGCACCTTCCAAGTGCCTTAAAACTTAGGGGGCACCCCATCTGCCAATCCGTCAGCCGATCTCATCAAGATGCTGATGGACAAAATGTCTAATCTTGAGGCTTCCATTTCTGGTTCAAGCAATGTCCTTTCATATGACCAAATTTGCAATGAACCCATCCATCCCTCTGTCCCAATCCGGCCGTATCTCAGTCAGTGGGAGCTTCCTAAGTTTACTCGCTTCTAGAGTAAGGAAGACCCGTAGCAACATCTACAAGCATTCAGACATGCTTGTTATCTCATAGCACATGATGATGCATTATTGCTACGCACATTTCCCATGTTACTTTCTGGCCCTACCCTCGATTGGTATAGTTCTCTTACCAGTCACTCTATCTTTTCATTCACTCAGCTAGCCCAACTTTTCCTTGACCATTTTTCTATCAATATCACCAAAAAGGTCTCCATTACAGACCTCTACTCTATCAAACAATTCAACGATGAATCCATAGCCAATTTTGTTGCCCATTGGAGAGGCTTAATCAACCAAATCTCCTTCCCTTTACCTCAACCCAAGCTCATTGAGCTCTTCTCTCGAGCATGTGCCATGCACATCTCTTCCACCTTGTAGGTTCAAACATTCTATACTTTTGACGAAGCTTTCACCATGGCCCGAAATCTTGAACTCCACGCTATTGAAGAAAACAGGGTCAAATTGCGTAATACCAATGCAAAAAATGATGACCCTTCTTCTTCCAGACCTTCTTCTTCCCACTCCAAGTCTAAAGGGGTGGAAAACACTGTGGTCTTTAGATCACCATCATCAACAATGACCGACCAATCTCAACCTTCAACATCACAAAGCATCACAAAATAATTCCAATAATGGTACATACAACATTAGTATACTCCTATAAGAGAATCATACTCTTCCATTTTGGATAAACTTGTCAAGCAGGGGGTCCTCAATCTCCCTCCAATCTGACCACCTCAATTTGACCCTTCAAAAGCCATCCCTACATGGTATAGGGAAAATGACTTATGTCACTATCACCGTGTCCAAGGCCATGACATAACCAACTGTCAAACCTTTAAGAACATTGTCCAAGACATGATAGACAAGGGGGATCTTGTTTTGGATAACCCAAACGCGCCATCCAATCAACACATCAACATCTTTAAACAACCTTTTCCTAACCATCCCCCTAATCAAAACAATGTCTAGACCATGGCCGATAGCTCCCAAGAGCATGATATACGCACGGTCAACACGGTCTCACCTCTTGTCCCTGACCAACCTCCTCCACAGGTAGAAGAGCTTTCTTTTCCTATTTGTCCATCATAGGTAGAAGAGCTTTCTTCTCCTATTAGTTCTCCATCAACCTGTCTTATATTGGAGGACGCTTCGACCATACCAATGCCATTAGCCCCACCTTCATCCTTCCTCTTACCAATGAAGGACCATACCCTTCCTACTCCTCAACCACAAGTAGAAGGCACCATCATCCCTGCCCTCTATCCTCTTGAGGAGTCACATTCTCCAATTTCTTCTCCACCAAGAGAAGACCCTGTCTCTTCACCTACTTCGATCGAAGAAGACCCAGTGACGGTTTTCTCTTGCCTTTTTCCTGAAATTGCTACATCTCACTCACCTCTGTCCACATCTGAACTCAAACCCACACAGGCGTCCACCATGCCAAAAGAGATTAAATCTCTTGGTTTTCACCCCATATCTAATCTTGCTTCACACAATAGTGGCCCTTAAACCAAACCAAAGAAGGCCACTAAATCACACCGGAGAATTCCTCCCCCACCTTCATCATTGCCCTCTATTTTGGGCCCACATCCATTCACCTTAATAGGAGTGATTCCTACTTCAACACCTCATAGAGGTAAATTACCTTCATTATCCCCTTTACCCATTAAACATATATTTCCTCCAAAATGACCAATGCCTCCTACACCTCCAAAACAAAAGTCATCAACCCCTACTGCAACAAAACATGTAGACCCATCGATGGGTTCTTATGCCTTGCTATTACGATAATTGTTGCAGTCTTCTTACATCAGTCTTCCACCTCTTAAACCATACAAATCTCTCAGACCAAAGCTGCCTTGGTTCGATGACACTAAAGTTTGTGTGTATCATCGCACGTCGGGACATGACACTGAGCATTGTTGTGCCCTCAAGGTTGTCATTCGCCAATGCTTGGAGAAAGACACCCTTCTTTTTGACCATATTATCAACAAACCTTAAACATCATCCCATGCTTCCCATACCTCCTCACCTTCACACTCATCAACTCTCAGATCAAGACCATCTTGGTTTGACAACACTAAATTTTTTCACTATCATCACACACTGGGACATGACACTGAGCATTGTTGCGCTCTTAAAGTTGTCATTAATCAACACCAAAAAAGGGATACCCTTCTCATCAAGGATCCTCTTGACTACCCTTTTGCCAAATCTTTGACACCATCGCATGCCTCACAAACATCATCACCTAAATCGGGATCTCAAACCAGACTATGGTCCCTCCACCACCTTTAACACCATTATTCAAAATCAACACAGTCAACTTGACCACCAACCCACCAACCCAAAAGGATAAAGGAAAAGGACATGTTTCTTGGACATCCCCATCTACCAAGACTTCACCACAACCAAAACCCAAGATTACTGTCTTGGGCACATCTCAACCAACATCCTCAAAGACAATCCCTGACTCTGTGGTGAAACAACCTCACCACATGATCCCTGTGAAGATGTCTTTGTATGATCTCATACAAAACTCTCCATAGCATCATCAAACTTTGATTCAAGCCTTAAAATCAATGGAGGTCCAACCTGATGACCCCCAACCATTAGCCACTTTAATCAAATCATTACCAACCATTTCCTCTGTCACTATCCATGATTTTGAGATTCTTGCCTCCAACCTGGCAAATCAGGATCTTGCCCTCTCAAATTAAATCTATCAAACATTCTCCCTAGCAACTGGGGGAATTTAACCTTACCCTGACTATCGAAACATCGACCTCAACATCAACCTCAACCAAACATCAATCAATCATTGACCTTAACCAAGCCTCGACCAAACATTGACCTCAACCAAGCCTCGACCAAACATCAACCTCGATCAAACATCAATCGACCAAACTTCAACCAAACCTCGACCAAACCTTGACCAAACATCAACCAACCTTTTTAATCATGATCTCAACCACTCATCTCCAACATGTGACCAATTTGGAACGAAGCAAATGGGTCAAGTTTGCTCCTAATTGATTCAGACCTTACATCATAACACAAGCATGGGTCAGTGACTTATCAGATCCTAAGCCCCTTTATGCCTTGCATCTTCAACCAATCTACTATTAGTCAAGTAATTATTCACTTGACATTTAACTTGAGCTCGATCCCTTGAGCAACCCCCCATCACCGCCATTCTTATTCCCTCTCAACCCTAAAAACATCAGTTAACTCTTTTGTCAAGCATGAATGCTTCATCCCAATAAAAGGGAAACCCTCTAAACCTCTATAGTCAAGTCCATGACCAAAATTTCAGTCAAAAAATCAAATATATATATATATATATATAATTGGGATGCCTATCTCAAAAGGTCATAAAACTATAAATGTAGACTGCTCCCTCGAAGGACAGCTACATAATTGTTGTATTTACTAGACTGCTCCCTTGAAAGATAGCTAGGCCAAAGTCATATCAAAAGCATATAAAGCAAAATATAGACCACTCTCTTGAAGGATGGCTATTCCTAAATCTTGCTACAAACAACACTCTCTTAGAAGCTTCTCGCACCGATCAGCTTCACAACATGACCACAAAGCATAATGACATCCCCTCACAGACTTCCCGCGTCGATCAGTCTGCCTTCAAAAAAAAAAAAAAACTGACTGACAAATTATAAAGTCATGGACTTGTCTATAGTTGTTCTCGGGGTCACCTATAAAAGGGGCAAAGTTGTTCCTAACAAAAAGGGGTCCCCCATCCATCCATCTCACATAATCAAACCTGTCACCCCAACATACTCAAGGGATTTCAAGCTCACTTAACATCAAGTGATTCGAATACTTCTCTAACACAACAATGGTCAATGACGTAATGCATGAACAGGGATTTTGTTTCTAAAAACCCCCTATCTATGCTATCATCAGGACTTTGTCAATGAAAGAGCAATTTGCCTTTCACTTTTTTTTCACATCTTGGTCACATCCAACCAAATCATTATCTATCCATCCAAACCAAATCAAACCAAATATTTTCAGACCACTGACATGACCTAGTCCATTTCACATAGTTTCTATGGAAAATAATACACATGGAAACTATCGACCAGACACAATTTATGTCAAGCATAAACCATTACTTGCTGAAGCATAAATCATACTCAATTAATTTTTAGCATACATCCATCACTGATATGGAAAATTGTTAGGGATGAAAGACCACTCAATCAATGTTACATAATACACCATCACACAATATGGAAAAGGCTGTAACATCATCTTACCCCTCATCATTTAACCTAACCAACCAATCATCAACCATTTTGCCTCTTAGTCTGAACTACATTGGTCTGAGGCCCTAACAATAGGGGCTATGTAGGCAGCACTCAGATGACAAGATGTCTTCTGGGGTTAGCTCAACCACATCTATTTATTTGTCTATCTGATGGACAAACTATCTTACCTTTGACCATGACTTAACCTCGTCCAACCCGTCCATAACCGACCCTCTTCCTCCCTTTTAGGGAGAACTACATTGGCCTGAGGCCCTAACAACAAGGGCTATGTAGGTAGCACTCAGTTGACATAGGGTCTTCTGAGGTTAGCTCGGCCATTCCTTCGTCCATCCATCTAATGGACCAACCATCTCATCTGTCCTCGACCAATGACCTTGGAGATAGTGACTATCTCCTCAGACCATAACCCCTTTCGATACAACTCTACCTTGGTTGTTTTGATTGCCCTTACTACCTCACACCTAGTTAGCAAATAGTCCCCGACCCCCACAAGTATCGAATCGTGCTCCAGTTGATCCCCACTGCTTGTGACCCTTTTTTGTGTTTTCCAAGAGCACTTCCTGAGCCTAGGATACTTGGAGCATGATGACCATTGGAGCTACAGCTTGGATCAAATAACCCAATTAGCTACGACTAAATGCTGGGGCTCAATTATTTCAATTTTGGCACTCCTCGACCCTTGACCTGCGAAAATTTGACCTGACCATCCGGTGAAGTGGTATGCGCTCAATCTCGACTATTATAGCGTTCACACTCAAACTTCACCATATCCATCCACTCTCTGTCAAATCAGCACCTGATTCCAAGTTCTTTTCCCTCGACTCCTGCTTTGAGGGGGAATACCTCGTCCCATAATCGGGGCAACCTATTCTTATTTTTGTCTTGCAGTTCATTTAAACAATCAATAGGACAAAAACTACCTTATCACATACCTGGGGCAATCAACTCCTATTTTTGTCTTGCAGTTCATCCAAAATAACCAACAAGACAAAAAGGGGCAAATGTAGACACCGAAATCGTGTCTACTCATTGGTCAACCCTCCCCTTTGGCCCCCTTAGTCCACTTCCTAGCATTCCTAACACACACTTATTAATTTAAAATAATCATCTATTTTAAATTAATAGCATTCCCCTTTTGACACTTCACCCATGACACATCATCCTCCCCTTGGATTCCCTTTCCTTAGATACCCTCATTTATCACCCTATGACCTATTCCAACTTCCCCTCTACTAATCCTCATGTTTATTTAATCCACCTTTGACCATTTTCGCATGACGAATTGACCCTAGCAGTTGGAAGAATGGGCAAAAGGCTAATTTTAGCCCTTTTTCCATTATTCTATCTGTTGACATTGGTTACTATTCAGCCAACACTAGCAAGATCGCCAACGTCGGTTGCTTAAGACAGGCCTGAAGGCAAATTCTGGGCTCCTCCTCAATCCTCTTCCCCCGAATGCAAAAAATCCTCTTGCACCCAGACTTCAACCTCTCTCTCTCTCTCTCTCTCTCTCTCTCTCTCTCTCTCTCTCCCAAACACACAACAAGCATCACAGGGTATAGGTATTCTGCATCAGTCACTCTACCTCTTTGCAGGGAGTCTTCTACATCAACAACAAGCCTTCTACATCAGGGACAAGCATCTCTAACACCTCTGGCTCTGCTCCAAGCAAGAAGGTAAGTATTCATCTTTTATGTCATTTTAGTAGCTTAGAATGTATTTGTAATTAGTTTTTATTTACTACTTCTAAGCCATATTACCAGACCAGACCTGGCTATCAACTAGACTAATCAGACACTCTTTTTGGAGAGGCTGAAAAGCCCTCCTCTTAACCTGACCCCTTTTGATCACTATCCTCTACTCCTTATCCCTCTTAAGACCCTGTTTGCTGCCCTGTAACCCTGCACAGACCCTTTCAGACTCCCAGACCCCTTCTGTCGACCATAAAAACAACCTCAGACCCATCCATAGACAACTGCCCCCACTGACATTAGCAGACTAACTGATGTTGGTAGACTTGACCAACCGACGCCATCAGCCTAACTGATGCTGGCGATTGTGGCATACTGATAGCAGACAATAGGTACACATTGTTTGTATTTATCTAGCTTATTCTGTCATTATTATCTTTATCTGACATTATTTTTTTATCAACAAGTGGACTGACACCCTTCTAAGAAGTCTTTGCACTTCTGGGATCAAGCATTGCTTGGCAGTCCACCTTACATCCATCTAACAGTTTTTCTGTTTAAGTCTCTTTCTTCTGCAGGTGTCATCCTCCACAACCAAAGAGGATTTATCTCAATGTCTGGATAACGGTGCACAGACCTCATCTAGGTATCATCTAACCCTAGACCATTTCTCTAGTTTCTTACTTCCTTTGAATGTAGAAAAGTGAAAATAGTTTGAAACAGTACAATATGGATAGCCATCAAATGCAAGGAGGTTTTTCCACTAAGTAAGCACCAATGTTCAATGGATCCAATTATGATTTTTGGAGTGTGAGGTTAAGGACCTTCATCATGTACCTAGGGTTTGACACTTTAAAATATGTTGTGGATGTTTATTCTACACCTACTATTTCTCCATCTAATGCTACAAATAAGAATTTGTTCGAGAACAATTCTAAGGCAATGAATGCTATCACTTGTCATATTTTAGAGACTAAATACACCAAGTTTATTCATTGAATATCTACCAAGGAAAAGTGGGATAAATTTAAGACTATTTATGAATGAGATTCAAAGGTTAAGTTGGCAAAGTTGCAGACTCACCAAAGACAATTTGAGAGTCTTAAGATAAAGGAAGAAGAGTTTATGACATCCTTTCTATAGAGAGTTGATGAGATTATGAACATCATCAGATGTCTTGAAGAGAATATTTAATAATATAGTATAGTTCAAAAGGTATTAAGGTCTCTCTCTCTCAAGTTTGATTCAAAAGTGTCTGATATATAATAAAGTCATGATATTACTTAGTTGAAGATAGATGAATTTCATGGCATCCTTAATGTCTATGAGATGAGAGTAAATGATGATATACCATTGAAGAAAGAAAGAGCATTCAAGAAAAAATAAAGATGAAGAATAAGTTCCAAGTTAAAAAAATAAAGGAGGATGACATATGTAATGTTGATGAAGATAAATTATTTTCTTTGTTTACAAGGAAATTGAAAATAGGGTAAGGCAAGTATAAATGTAAACTACCCTTCAAATGCTTCAATTATGGAGAGGTAGGACATTTTGCTAATAAGTTACCTAATAAGCATAATAATAATGACGATGAAGAGCATGGTGATGGCCAAGATGAAGACAAGAAGGTATATAAGTATGATAAAAGGAAGAAAGGATTTAAAAAGTATGATATCAATAACAAGCCCTTCAAGAACAAGAAGAGTCTCTACACCAATAAAGATTGTAGCTCATCAAATAGAGTGAAGATAGTGACTCAGAGTATGATCATGATGATGATGGTCCTATAGAAGATAAATCCCTCTTCATGGTTGAAGAAGGAAGTTTATTATATTAAAAGGAGTATACTTGGAGTGATTTAAATGATGATAAAGATGAGGTGCACTATGTGATTGAATTGACGAATGATCTTGAAGAACTAAAGATTAAGAATAATATTAACAAGAAGATGAAGTCTCAAATCAAAGACTATGAAGATAAATTTAGTGTGTTTGAGGCAAGAATGAATGAAGAAACCAAGGAGCATAAAGATATAGTTAATCATCTCAATTGTCAATTGGAAATCCTCTTTATAAGCCTAAAAGCTAAAAAAGATGAATGTTTAAGGTATGTAATTGAAAATGAGTCTTTAAAAAATGAGTTAGAGAAGACATCTAGTAAGATGAAATCATTTGTAATATTTGAAAAGAGCTCAAGTGATGTAGATAATATTCTGAGTGGTCAAAATCATGCAAGTGATATAATTGGTCTTGGATATAAAGAAGAACCAAAAAATGCAACTCAAGACAAGATGAAGACTAATGTAAATCAGACCTTCAAGGTTAATAAACAGTCAAGGAATGAAGATGCCAGTATAATGAAGACAAATCATATCATACAAATAAATTTATTGAGATATACAAGTTTCAATGGTTAATATTACACATGTAATTAGTTTGGGAATAGAGCTAGAGAATGCAAAAGACCTATTAGAAATGAGTTTTCATGGAACTATGATGGGGTCATTAGTCAAAAGGTGAGTCTTTTTCAAAAGGAGTAGTTTATTTTAATTATCAAAATAATGGACATATTTCAAGATTTTTTATATTCAAGAAAGGTAAGATAAGATTATTTCAAAAGGTATAATGTGCTTCAAATGTCAACATAGAGGTCACATTGATAGATTTTGTAAGCAAAGGCCTATAAGATATAATAGGTTTAATCAGGATCCTAGAGTGCAAGAAAGAAGGCAAGTTAATTCATGGAAACCAAAGGTGGTAAGTGTGAGTCATGATTAGTCTACAAGTCCAAGTAATATGTTTGTTATGGTGGAGAATGCTATAGAAGTTGGAGAGTGGCAAGAGCTCTCTTTGTCTGATCATGTTGTGAATGAAGATACCAAGCTCAAAGAGAAGACCAAGGTTCTGGTTGAGGCTAATTTTGAGGTGTGATTGGATGATAATGAGCAACCTACTATGTGTGTATAAGTTTCAAGCTTGGTTCCTACATTATTAATATCTAAAGGTGATATTATATAATGTAAATAAGATAATTTAGTGATTAATGTATGTCAATATTTTATAGTTTACCACACCCTTAATCATTGGTGTGTCTAAGGATATGTGTGGCTGACTTGTGGCTTACATACCTCTTTTATATACTTGTTATTTTTCTCTATTTTATTAGATAGGTTGACTTATGGAATAACCTTAGTTAAGTAGACTATATATAAGAGGTAGTGGTTAGTCTTTATTTATTATGTTAATTATTCTGCTATTAGTGCATTATTGTGGAGGTTTTCCCCTCAAAGTAGCTTTGCTATATTATCCAATATTTTGATTTGCTATCAATTATTGTTATGTGATCTCTCATATTTTCTTAATTTGTATGATATAAAATCATTCTATGTGAACATATAAGTAATTTCATTACAAGTGGTATTAGATATTCAATTTGGGCAAGTTTATTTTGGATTTTTTTTTCAAATTTGGCAAGGAATGGATTTTGAGAGTGGTGGGAGTGAAAAAACATAACTTGCAATCCAGAAAGAATTTTTTTTTGACAACATAGTATTACTTGAAATGCTTTTTTGAAAAAAAATATTAAAAAAAATAAATTAGAATTATTTTTCCCTTTGCACAATTGCAATCATTGGATTCATCTCGATGAGATGATTGCAATGGTATATTCTATCAGCACACTTTTTTGGTGCCAAAATTTTTACCCTAGTGCATAAAGGTAGTCATTAGATTCATCTTAGCAAGGTGATTTCAATGGTACCATCTTTTGGTACACTTTTTTTGGGGTAAAAACCCACCTAGGGTTTGTATATGGTAGGTTTTGATACTCGGGGAAGAAAATAGGGGTAAGAAACTCCTAAAACTCCTTCTGCTAGTGATATAGAATTTGGAACTTTAGATTCATTATTTTTTTAGCTTTAGGTAGACATAAAAAACTTGGTGAGGTATGATGAATTTTTTGTAGTCCAAGTTGATGTTTCAAGGATGTGTGGAGAGATTAATGGGTTTCACAATTAATTGCATCATATCACTATGCAATTTGCTACCCTTACATCTCAATTTCAGCCCAACAACCCTCCACTTTAGCATTCAAATCCTCCTCTCAACACCAACAACTCCCATGTTGGTATGAAAATGATGTTTCCAAAAGTTGAAATGCATAAGTTATATGGTAAGGATCCTCTCACTTAGATTACCCAAATTGAGAATTTATTTGAGCTACATCAAACCCCTAGTTCTAAGAAGGTGATAGTAGCATCTTTATATTTGGAACCTGAGCAATTCATTTGGTATAACTCATTATGTACTCAAAAGAAAAAGAATGGTGCTCCTATTACGTGGTTTATTTTTACTAAGGAGTTGGCTTATTATCAAAATAATGTTTGTGAGAACTATTTTAGCTAAGTATCTAAACTATGACAAACAAGAACTGTGATGGATTATATTCATCAATTTCAAAATCTCTCTTTACAGGTAGTAGATATCACTGAGAAAAATTTGAATTATCTATTTTTGGGTGGCCTCAAATATAGCATCCAATTTGAGGTTCAAAAGTTTAACCTAATGTCTATATCAAAAGCTATCCCTAGGGTGCATATGGTAGAAGAAAAGAAGATGGTCAGAAGGAAAAATTTCACTACTAGTCATGATCACACCTTTCTAGCACTATCATTTCCATAGCCCACTAGATTAACACAATAAAAAATTTAGGAGAGGTGAGCCAAAGGGTTATGTTATGGTTGCAAAACAAATGGAGTAGAGACCATCGTTGTGCTGAAAAGAAGTTGTTTTACAATGAAGGTGCCAATAATGATGAAGATGATGAAAAAGTACACGGTGAGGATGCAAAAGGTTTTGAGGAGGAATTTGAAGACTCTTAGCCTACTATTTATTATCATACCCTTTCAGGTATTAGTACTCTCTAGACTCTTAAGGTGATGGGTTTCCTTAAGAAATAGAAGGTCACTATCTTTATTGATTTTGAGAGCACACACAACTTCATCAATAGTAAGTTGGCTGCTCATTTGAACTATTTCATTTATCCAACTCCAAAATTGTAGGTTATGATTATAGATGGTGGTACTATCAGTTGTTCAAGAAAATGTCATAGTATTAAGTTGGCCATTAGAGACTACTTGTTGGATTCTCCTATATTTGCTATTCTTATAAGTGGAACTGATATTGTTTTGAGAGTATAGTGGCTCACCACTTTGGGCACTATTGAGATGAATTTTCAAAAATTATTCATGCATTTTCATTCTAAATAAAGGACATTTCAGCTAAGGGGATTAAGGGCTAAATCTCCACAATTTTTTTATCTCCCATTAAATGTCAAAGATTCTCCATAAGGGTGCTAAAGGATTTTTAGCTTGCTTGTTTTCCATGGAAGTTAGCCAACTCAGCCATCTCCACCTCTTGATCTACAACAAGTGATTGATGCCCATTCTATTGTTTTTGGTAATATGCCAAAATGACTTCCACCTAGCCACATGCATGATCATGCTATAAAACTTATTCCTGGTAGTACACCACCCAACATCAGGCCATACAAGTATCCCTATGCCCAAAAAAGTGCAAATTGAAAAGATGGTATAGAGGATGTTGGATGCAAAAATCATTTACCATAGCCAAAGTGAATATTATTCACTAATTGTCATTGTGATAAATAAATATGACACCTAGAGGATGTGCCCTAATTATAAAGAACTCAACAAGTACACTATCAAAGATAAGTTTCCTATTCTTGTCATTGATGATTTTATAGATGAATAAAATGGTGATTTTTATTTTTCCAAGTTAGATCTATGTTTTGGGTATCATCAAATTCAGAATTGTGATGAAAACATATCCAAAATAGCTTTCAAGACTCATAAGGGCCATTGAGTTCATAGTTATGCCTTTTGGTCTAACAAATGCACCATCTACTTTTTAGAGTTTGATAAATACTATTATTAGGTCATTTTTGAGGAAATTTATTCTGGTAATCTTTGATGATATCCTCATTTATAGTAAAAATTTGGAAGACCATTTACAACATGTGAAATAGGTACTCTCCATTTTGGAACAACATCAATTGTATGCCAAACCTTCCAAATATACTTTTGGGGCTTATGAGGTTGAATATTTTGGTCATCTAGTTTATTATGGAGTGAAATTAGATCCTAAAAAAATACAAGTAATGGTAGACTGGCCAATTCCTAAGACACTCAAGTAACTACAAGGATTTTTGGGGTGAACCGGTTACTATTGCAGGTTTGTCAAAAATTATGGTAGTATTATAGCCCCACTCACCACTTTGCTGAAAAATGACTCCTTTTAGTGGATTGATGTAGCACTTGAGCATTTGAAAAATTGAAAGTAGCTATGTGCACTACTTTTGTATTGGACACTCCTAATTTTTCCAAGACTTTTATGGTTGAATGTGATGCATCTAGGTATGGTATGGGTGTTGTAATCATGCAAGAAGGTAAACCACTTGAATTTGAAAGTCATAAACTAAAGGGTAAAAATCAACACAAGCCCATCTATGAGAAGGAAATGATGGCCATTTTGAATGCAATCAAACAATGGAGACCTTATTTGATGGGTAATCACTTTCAAGTAAAGACTGATCATGATAGTCTCAAATATTTTTTGGAATAATGATTGTCATCTGAAGAACATAAATGGGTAACTAAGATGTTAGGCTATGATTTTTCAATAGTATATAAAAAATGCAAGGACAATGTGGTGGTAGATGCACTATCCATAAAGGATGAATCAATTGAGGCATTTCTATGTGCCATAACCATTTTATAGGCATATTGGCTAGATGAAGCATGATTAGAATGGGAACATGATAGTGCTAACCATGGTTTGATTCAAAATATTTAGTAAGTTTTATGTGGATTTGAAACATTCACATGGAAGGGTAATGAATTATGATATAAAAATAGATTGTACCTATGTAAGAATTCTCTTCTTAAGCAAAAAATCCTTCAAGAACTTCATGCAAATCCAATTGGGGGTCATTCAAAATTTTTGAAAACCTATCACAAAATCAAGCAAGATTTTTTTGGGATGGAGTCAAGGGGGATGCCCAAAAATATGTGTATGACTTTATTATATGTCAACAAAACAAAGGTGAAACCATCAAAACACTAGGTCTCTTACAACCTTTATCCATCCCTAGCCAGCATTGAGAAGAGGTATCTATGGATTTTATTATAGGATTACCAAGATCTAATGGTCAAAATGTTATCACCATTGTCATGGATCATCTCAATAAGTATGCTCAGTTTTTTTCTTTATCACAACCATTATTTACTAGTACAGTAGTCGCTACATTTCTCATTATAGTTTAGAAACTGCATGGGACCCCTAAGATCATTGTCAGTGATAGAGATCCCATTTTCACTCATAATTTTTGGATTGAGTTATTTACATGTTTAAGCACCAAGTTTGCTCATAGTTCACCCTATCATCCTTAATTTTATGGAAAAACTGAGGTAGTCAACAAATGTTTGGAAGCATATCTCCATTATTTTGTTTTTGATAAATATGATAAAAGGGTTCATTGGTTACCACTTGCTAAATGGTGGTATACTAATTCTATTCATAGTTCTTCTAAAATGTCTCCCTTTGTGGTACTATATGGATACCACCCTCCATCCATCACTTTAACCTTGAAGGTTCATCATAAGGTTTGTGCAGTTGAAGAACATATTCACCATTAATAGGAGGTCCTTGCAAGTTTGCATGAAAATTTAGCTATGGCCCAAAATTGCATGAAACAATAGGTAGATCAACACAAAAGTGAGAGGAATTTTGAAATTAGTGATTAGATCTTTATTTACTCGCATTCAGATAAGAGAATGTCATTGAAGTAAGAAAAAAAGGATAAAAATTTGTCCCCTAAGTATTATGGGCCTTATCAAATCTTGTAAAAAATTGGTAGTGTGGCCTACAAGTTAGAGTTTCCTTCATCCACTCACATAAATCTAGTATTTCATGTATCATGCCTGATGAAATTCATTGGACATAGAGTTTCCATTCAAATATAATTACCATAATTGGATGAGTAAGGTAGAGTTTTTCTTGATCCTAAGGCGATCCTTCACATGTGCACGAAGAAGCTACATTCTAGAGTGATTATAGAGTACTTGATCAAATGGAAGAATATACCATGTGAAGATGCCACTTGAGAAGATGTATCATTTATAAAACAACATTGAATATTACCATAATGTTGAGGGAAACATTGTTTTGAAGGGGATGTGATTACTATGCCCTTAATCATTGGTGTGTTTAGGGATATGTGTGTTGACTTGTGGCTTACATACCTCTTTTATATACTTGTTACTTTTCTCTATGTTCTTAGATAGGTTGGCCTATGGAATAACCTTAACTAAGTAGACTATATATAGGAGGTAGTGGTTAGTCTTTATTCATTATGTTAAGTATTCTAATATTAGTGCATTATTGTGGAGGTTTCCCCCTCAAAGTGGCTTTGCTATATTATTTATTATTCTGCTCTCTTATCAATTATTGTTGTGTGATCTCTCATGTTTTCTTATTATATGTGATATAAAATCATTCTATGTGAACATCTAAGTAATTTCATTACATAGTTGCTCCAAAGATTGTATATCCTATCATAGAAGAGAAAGTGAGTGATGTAGAAAAGGAACAAGTTGTCCAAGTTTAGACTAGGAAGAATAAGAAGTCTTATATCTATGAAATGATTTTAGTGGTTACTGAGGAGATGTGGGACACTCCTAGCTTCACTTTGTTATAGAGCATTATGGTGTAGAAGGGTTCTCTATCTATACTTCTTAAGAGACTCCTTTAAGTGGAGAAGTAAGTGTTACTATGGTGTTCTTCAGAATGTCTTAGAAGGTAAGAGATGAGTGTTTCTAGTTGGAGTTGGCATGTCAAGATGGAAGAAGTGATTTGATGAGGTCAGTGTGATGTCATAAGGTGCTTTTACTATGTATGTAGTGTTTGTAGGATCAAAATGGGTATTTCTTGGTGGCATTATGATATTTATGGAATTTAAAGAGTGTTTGGCACTCAAAAAGGTCTATGCACTTCTTTGTGATGTGTTCCAGGTGGTTTTGTGTCTTAATGATCCTATTTGTGATTTTTGGAGGTCTTTGTATGCTCTTAAGTTTATCTTTCTTATTGAAGATCAAAGCCATGGTATAGGAAGTCAAGGTTCCCATAGGTGTGAAGGCTCAAATCTCGGTCCATAAGCATGTGATGGTTGTCTCCAGGTGTGCAAGAAGTTTTATAGTTGTGCATTGACCAGAAGGAGGTTTGTTGACCTTGTTTGTTTTGAGATTCTAGAGTTTTAGGCTATGATAAAAAAAGTGGTTTACCTTAAGAGTTGAGGTCTGATGATTCTTAATAGTTTGAATGGGTCAAATGGGTTTTCAAATCAATATTCATATATATTTTAAGGTTTATGTTTTTCAAATTATTCAAGTTTTTGTCAAAATAGAGGCCTCATTGGCTAGTAGATTTGTGAAGGGATTATGTTATAAAGGATGATCTAAGTGATGAAAATTGGTGTGCTTAAGGGGAACATGTGAGTGCTTTAGATATGAATTTTTATTTCTTGAAGGTGTGTCTACTAAAAGTTTTGGTCTCTGCAAGTACTAGGTAGGGATACAAGGCGACTAGACATGCCTAGTGTGAAGAAGAGTGATTTTTGATCAATTTCTCCAAAATATCATGGTATGAGTGTTTCAATGTAAGTTCTTAGGTTTTTTTATATAATGTTTCCTATTTCATGAGTGGCATGAATTTTTGTTGGTGTTCCTTGAGGTGGATTAAGAGAGAAGGCTAGTAACCCTATGTGGTGGTTCTTCATGGTGTGTGAAGATCTAAAGATGCTTAAGAGGTGAAATGGCTCAAAGATCTTAGGGGAAGTCCCTCTTAGATGTTTCTTGGTGATTTCCATCAGATTTTAGTACTTATATGTGTTCTTTCTTGATTGGTTGTAATGTTTAGTTAAAAAGAGTGTTAGTATGTAGCAAGAGGAAGTTATCAAGGAAAGAAGAGGTAGGCTCAAGGTAAGGGGGATTTTTTATCATCTTTATAAGGTGGTACTCTCCTATTGGTAGTATTTTTAGGTCCTCAAAATTAGTTTGTGCCCACTTTTTAATTGTGTCAAAGGGGGAGAAGGTTCTTATTGTGAGAGTGACTGAAGAGAGAGAAGGAAGGTGAGTTGTATGATGGGTATTGACATCAATGAAAAAGGGGGAGATTTTTAGAGAGTTTTTAGTGATGTCATGGAGGTGTCCAGGTGAGTAGATGAAGTGTATTTATAGTTTAAGTGTCAATGATAAAATGTGCAATGTGCTTGTCCTAGTATGATTGAAGTAAGATTAGTTGATCTTCAGTTTTGGTATGATTAGGGATGGGTCTAAAGTATTGAGAATGTGTGAGGGGTCCTATTAAAGGTCAAAGATGATTGGAGAGATTGTGTAAGTGCATGGTATTCATTAGGTTCTTAATTATGTTCATCTTGGCAAAGTTGGTTCTGTGATAGAAAAATATGAGTAGGTAATTTACTAAAGTCACCATTGCCATGTATGGATGAGTCAAGTGGAGTTGGTCATATGGGTGTGATCACATTAGTCCCAAGTTTCTATCATCCAAGTTTTAGGTCATGTGGTTGAGTGCATCAAAATATATAATTATGCAAATTTATCTTCCTAAGAAGTTTGCAATGTTTTCCCATACTTAACCAAATTTCAAAAGGAGATCTAATAGTACACATTTAATCACATCTCAGATCTACGGCTCAAAGTTAATCTAAGATTAATGTCTAAGTTCAAGTAGAGCCGAGTAATCATTTTTATGGCATTATATTTCACATGTCTGAAGATTCCAAGAGCAACTTGATATATGGATGGATTACCCTATGAAAGAAGATCATATTATTTAAATTTTAGGACATGCGATTGAGTGAAACAAAAGTTATTAAGGTTATAAGTTGGCCTTCTAGCAAAAATACAAAGGTTCCCATACTTAGCCAAATTTTCAAAATGTAAAGATTAGGATTAGATAAGGATCTAATAGTGAGTGGGTGTTCATACAAATGCAAGTGTATGATACATATTGAGTTAAAGAGGTTAAAGTGTCTGATGTTTAAGCTAGTTAAAGTCTAGGCTACTCTTAAAAAGATTGATGGAGTGCATTTGTTCTAAATTATTTGGAAGTAGTGAGATGATGATAAGTGATCGATGTTTAATAGTGAGAAAAGGTAAATACCAGGATAATCCAAGGAGATAAATGGTGTGTATTTGGTCAAAGTTGCTAAGGATCATGAGATGAGGTCAAATTAATAGATATTTAACATAGTTAAAGATCGAGCTAATTTTGAGGGAAATCAATGATGCATATTATTTCAAGTGATGTGAGGGCACGAGATGATGGCAAAGTGTTTGATATTTAATACTGACCATTGGCATTTGAATTTAGCAAAGGGAAAGACTAATCTCTAGTGATTATTCCATAACTTTTTATCTAGGATGAATTCAAAGGTAAGTTAAAAAAAGTTATAGAGGACTTCAAGATGCATCCATAGAACTTAGTTAGAAGGTTTAAATGTTTGTATATTTAATGTTATTGAGATCCAAAGTTCACTATGTGTCTGACCATGTTCTGTAAGTAACCCAAGAAGGATATTTGAGTTATTTTTGATAGCATTTAGATGTTTCAAGGGGACTTATCTATTAGATAATGTTTTAGACTCCTTGAGTATGATCTATATGGATTTTTGAGGTTTTACCAATCGATATTCAATACAAACAAATGCTTAAAAGTTTAATGTGTATTCATTCATGGTGTTTTTATGTATAAGGTCAAAGATTTTTCTATTTGACTTTAGCAAAGGAGTGTTGTGATAGATATAATATTTTGAGGATCTTGAAGTGCTCATATGGAGTGGACCTATTCATTTTGAAGTTGTCCTATGTTTCTAATTTTCTTGTTGAAGTGCTAAAGGAGTGAATGGGTCTTCATGAGACCTATACACGCTACTAAAGCCTAATTGAAAGGTGAGTTTGCTTAAGAGTTACCCATGGATACTATCGATGACCTATGTGGATGGTATTATGGCTGACTGATTTAATAGTTTTAAGAATATTGGTGTCTTATTCCTAATTTAGTTAAAGGTATAAGCTAATTAAATTAGTAAATAATATTACAATAATTAAGCCACTAATTTTTATAATCTAATTGTAATTTGAACCCTTCTAAAAATAGTAATAAATGAAGAAAAATATAACTTAGATTAAATTAGATTGAGATGACTGAGATAGAAGTTGATACTAGTTATGTAAGACTAAGACACTATCATAAATTAGGATCTATCTTTTATTCAGTGAAAGGATAAGAGCACCAAAAATAGGACACTTTAGGGTCTGATGTTATAGTCTAGGTCTTACCACTATTGTCCAAATTGGTTATAGAGATCTAATTTTTTTGGGTTTTATCTGATGTTCTTATATTATTCTACTTATAAAATTTCAAGTCTTGACTATCGATGAATCTATTTGTAGATCTGATTTAATCTCCAAATCTATATCTTCCTTCTACTTGAAATTGAATGAAAACTTGGAGAAGGAAAGGGGAGTTAGTGTGTGTAAGATGCATTGAATGTGTATTCACACCCTTTGTGTGGGCACACTACCTATATACCAATACTCTAAAGAGGGATCAAGACATATGTAGTTCTCACACCTGATGTGCTTTGTACAATAGTATAATGAAGATGAAAAAATGCTAAACTAGGTATGCTTGAGGTGACTAGGGACTGGTGTGAGGGTTTGAATGAGCTTTTGGCTGTATTGGCTAGCTATATGTAGAGAATAGGTAAAATTGCCTTAGTGGTCTTACTTGTATTCTTTATTTGCTTTTGTGATAATTTCTAAACCTTCTAAATTAACTTTGAATGGGATTTTATAGAGCTTTATTGGTCATGAATTAAATGCAATTATACTAGGCCAACATAATGAAGAAGAGGAATCAAGGGAAAATGGTCATCTAGGCTCAAAAGGTGTGTTAGGTTGTGGAGCTAAAAGCTTCACCAGAATGCAAATAGGAGAAGTTATGGAGGAGCCGGCGTCGGTAGCCTGTGCGTGAACAGGCAGTTCGCATGTTGATTCCAGAGAGTCTATTTTTGGACTATTAGTTTGCATGTTGAAGGCTAGTCTTAGTCTTGAGTTGCATGTCTAATTATTGTAATTAGGTTAGTCTAATTATTGTAAGCATGAGATCTATATATGGACTCATGGGCTGTATTGTAAAAGTGTGCTAGAAAGCCATAGAGCTTTTAGAGAGAGCTAGTGTAGCTCCTCCTAGTTCCAAAGGAGTGCTGAGTGTGTATGATCAAGGAGAGTTGCAAGGTCTGCAAGGTCAAGGATCTGATCCACTAGGGTACTGGTTGAAGAATCATAAGGACTTGGTGAGGCAAGGACAAGGGTTCTTCAGGGATGTAGAGATATCTACATGGTGAGTAAGGTCTAGTGATTTGCAGGTAGCAGAGAGCAAAGGATCTACTTGGAGTACGGTTGTGTACTTGGTGAACTAGCAGCGTGTTACTGACTGGTTGGAGAGGTGAACATCAATTCTATATTGGAGTTGATTGTTGGGACCAAGAGAGAGAGGGAAGGTTTGAGGCATGGAAAACCTTTGAGGTGGAGGAAGAAGTGGCATCTTCCTTATTGTATATTCTTCTGAGTGATTATTAATACAATTGTGTATTGTCTCTCAATTCCTGTGTTGTTTCATATTTCTAGTTACTTATTGATTCTGTTATAATTCTGTGTTTAGTTGCTAATATAAGAAGTAATCATATGTGCTCTAATTGGTAGAGCAAGATCCTGACTCAGTAGGGATCGGAGCATGTTTATTGTTCTAGGTTTCCCTGACAAGTGGTATCAGAGCTTTTGGTTGGGTTACTAACAGGTGGTTTTAGATGTGGTAGTGTTTGTTGATTACAGGTTACTCACAGGGGTTTCTAATTGAGTGGGAGTATAGCAATGGCAGAAGGAAGTAAGCTATGAATGGAGAAACTGAATAACATGAATGGTCTGATTGATGGAAAGAAAGAGCAGGGAAAAAGATATTGTTGGTTGGTAATAAATCAACATGAAGGAACTGAAGATGCAGATGTTGCAAGTGTTGTTGCACAGGATGCTTTGGAAGGTTTCTTGGATGAAGTTAAATCTTGGATAACAGATTATGTTGCCTCTTTCCATGCAGACCCAGGGAGAGGAGCTGGTGAGCCTTGTCAAAGAATTGGCAATGGAGAAGTGAAGCTGAAATTGTAGATGGATGACACACAGTGGTTGAAGGAAGTCATGCAGGTACCAATCTTGGAGATGAGTCTAATTTCTTTAGGAAATTTGGGTGATGAGAGATGTACTGTAACTCTCACAACAGATACACTTGAATTAGATGGTGGTAAGAAATTAGGTATCCTTTATCTATCTACTCATATTACTGATTCACCTTCTATTGCAGAGATGTGGCTTCATAGGCTTAGTCACATATGTAGAAGGAGAATGTAGGTTCTGAAGCAGAAGACAAATGTTTTTGACAAGCTAAAGAACTGGAAATCCTTAGTGTTCATGGAGGAGATGACGGATAGAGATCAAGTGAGGGAACTAAATTATTCTGAGCAGAGCAGGCTTGATTTGATTAGGATTTTGATCCATGGAGAGCTCACGGGTAAAAAGTTATCACTCATAGACAAACACAGGTACCGATGTCAGTCAGACAGTAACCGACGTCAACAAAAGGAAGACCGACGTTGGTCATGAAGGAACCAATGTTGGTAGAAATGACACCGACGTCAGACAGGGAAATGACATCGGCAGTCAGGGTCAGTGCAGGGAACCGACATCGGTCGGGAGCAGACTGGGAGATGGCCGAGATCGGTCACTGGAATGGATATTGGGCGGACATCAAGCTGTCAACAAGTCTCAAACACTCATGTCAAGGTTAGAAAGGGTAAGTGAACCTCATATTCATTGTTCACCTTTTTTATATTGCTTATTGATGGTCAAGAACCAGGAAGATGGAAGAAGCAATGCAGGTAGAATCCAGATACAGTGGGAGCTTGGCATGGATGAGGAGTGTGAGTCCTTGGAGAAAAACCAAATAGGTACTTCTTGGTAGAGTTGTCAGCTGGAAGTAAGCACTGAGAGATGGATGGATTCCCATTTTAGAGAAGAGAGTGGATGGATACATGAGACAGAAGGCCAAGGTATAGGTCTTGAGGAAGCTACAGGACAGTGGTACAAGTTTGACAGGGGGATGACTAAGCATGGCTTCAGTCAATGTCAGTGTAACTATTGTGTTTATCTTACCTGGTAGATGATGGTCGCAACATCATCTTGTTACTGTATGTGGGTGATTTGCTAGCAAGTTTGTACATACAGGTATTTGCTGAGCTAAGGGTAAGGTTGGTTCAGAGGTGTGTCATGAAGAATTTGGAGCAGCAAAATTCTTTGGCATAAGAGACATGGATATTTTATCTCCAGTGGGAGCTGATGTGAAAAAGGTGTTGGTGAGGTTCATTACACAGGATGCAGAATCAGAAAGCACACCAATGGCTAGACAGTTCAAGCTTAGCTTGAAACAGAGTTTGAAATCACATGAGGTCTATTGTAGGCCTGAGTTTTCCCAATCAGTGGGGGTTGTTGGAAAGTATGGAGCCAATTCGGGGAAGGAGTACTGGAGGGAAGTTCAGTGGGACTAGTAGCAAGGATTCTTGTTATGCAGGGTCAAGTTCTTCACTACATGGATATGTAGGTTCGGATGTGGCAGGTTACTTGAATGACAGGTATAGCATCACAGGTTGTGTGGTGGTTGGTCTTTAGGATTGATCTTGAAGAGGGATACAAGCCAAGGAATAATTTAGATGGTGTACAGGTACAGGTACAGGTGCAACTATTTATCTCTAAGTGGGAGATTGTTAGGTTGTGGAGCTAAAAGCTTCACTAGGATGCAAATAGGAGAAGTTATGGAGGAGCCGGCGTCAGCAGGCTGTGCGTGAACAGGCAGTTCACATGTTGATTCTGGAGAGTCTATTTTTGGACTGTTAGTTTGCATGTTGAAGGCTAGTCTTAGTCTTGAGTTGCGTGTGTAATTATTGTAATTAGGTTAGTCTAATTATTGTAAGCATGAGATCTATATATAGACTCATGGGCTGTATTGTAAAAGTGTGCTAGAAATCCATAGAGCTTTTAGAGAGAGCTAGTGTAGCTCCTCCTAGTTCCAAAGGAGTGCTGAGTGTGTATGATCAGGGAGAGTTGCAAGGTCTGTAAGGTCAAGGAGCTGATCCACCGGGGTACTGGTTGAAGAATCATAAGGACTTGGTGAGGCAAGGACAAGGGTTATTCAGGGATGTAGAGATATCTACATGGTGAGTAAGGTCTAGTGATTTGCAGGTAGCAGAGAGCAGGGGATCTACTTGGAGTACGGTTGTGTACTTGGTGAACTGGCAGCGTGTTACTGACTGGTTGGAGAGGTGAACATCAATTCTGTATTGGAGTTGATTGTTGGGACCAAGAGAGAGAGGGAAGAAGGTCTTGAGGTGTGGCAAAACTTTGAGGTGGAGGAAGAAGTGACATCTTCCTTATTGTATATTCTTCTGAGTGATTATTAATACAATTGTGTATTGTCTCTCAATTCCTGTGTTGTTTCATATTTCTAGTTACTTATTGATTCTAGTATAATTCCTTGTTTAGTTGCTAATATAAGAAGTAATCATATGTGCTCTAATTGGTAGAGCAAGATCCTGACTCAGTAGGGATCGGAGCATGTTTATTGTTCTAGGTTTCCCTGACAAGGTGATTGGATAGGAGGGATAGAAAGGGTACACCCTAGGGTTGAGTGCTATAGTCGAACTTGGGCACTATTATCTTGAGGGTACGGGACCTAGGGGGATAGAATAAGCATGGAAAAAGGGTCTTAACTAAGCTAAAATGAGATCTCAAAAGCCTAAAAATGACTAAAAATTAGTGAAAATATACTTAGAAGGGTCATGAGAGCATGCAAGATGGACCTATGGATTTGGTGTAATAAGCCACACTCAAGCTACCAAATTTTAGATTTTATATGACTACACCAACCTATAAGATAATAATTATGAAGGATATATAAAAGGTGAAATCAAAGGTGATGGTTTTTAGACTTGAAAGAAGAGGTGTGTGTAAGAGTTGAAGAGTGAAATAAAGAAGAAAGGGTGCATGACCAATGGATGGGTTGTAGAGAAAATTAGGTTGATGAATGTGTGTATGACCTATAGGTTATATTTATAATGTTAAAGATAGTGATCTTACCTATTTGAAGATTAGGGAGAGAATTGAATAGAGGAAGGATTTATAGGTCTGAGTGTGTATATGAGGGATGTTTGATTGAAGAGGAAGAGATATTATGGCATGAATATGTGAGAGGTTTTCATGATATAAATAAGATGTTCTATAGGGGTTAGAAAATTATATGTCCACCATCAGGTGTTGAAGATATCATTTTAAAGATGGAGATGTTCATATCATATGTGTTGGAAGGGTGCTAAAAATCTAGGTCAGAAGGACTTGACCATCCTAGAGGTAGGTGATCCTTATGAAATATGTGTTTCACTAAAGTCTGGTTAGAAAGACTTAACCATCCTAGGGGTAGGTCCTCCTTGTGGAATAGGTGTTTTTCTAAAGTCTAGTCAGAAGGACTTGACCATCCTAGGGGTAGGTGATCCTTGTGGAATAGGTGTTTCACTAAAGTTTCATTTTTGCATACTTATTATAAGACAAGTAGTCCATGTGTTTGTAGGCTTTAGAGTGGGTTTTATTCCCCAAGAGTGTTTCCCACATAGATCTTGTGTTGTGTGTGTAATATTACATTATATATTTGTTCATTGTTATAAACATCTTGAATGTTTCACGAATGGTTGTATTGAATGCTTAAGTGCTTGAAGGGTTTGAAAATTGAATTGGATTATTTTTCACCACTAATTCACCCCCCTCTTAGTGGTTTTTACCTCTAACATATGGTATCAGAGTGGGTTATATGGTAAATTCTTGACAACTTGAAAGAGATCCAAGGTACAATATGGGTAGCCATCAAATGCAAGGAAGTTTTTCCACTAAGTAAACACCAATGTTCAATGGATCCAATTATGATCTTTAGAGTGTGAGGATGGGGACCTAAATCATGTCCCTAGGGTTTCACACTTGGCAATATTTTGTGGATGGTTATTCTACACCTACTATTCCTCCATCTAGTGCTGTAGATAAGAAGTTGTTAGAGAACAATTTTAAGGAAATGAATGATATCACTTGTGGTCTTTCAGAGACTAAATACACCAAGGTAATCCATTTAATATCTACCACGGAAATGTGGGATAAATTTAATACTATTTATGAATGAGATTCAAAGGTTAAGTTGGAAAATTTGTATACTCACTGAAGATAACTTGAGAGTCTTAAGATGAAGGAAGAAGATTTTGTGGCATCCAATCTATAGAGAGTTGATGAGATTGTGAATATCATCAGAGGTCTTGGAGAGAATATTTAAGAAGCTACTATAGTTTCAATAGTATTAATGTCTCTCTCTTTCAAGTTTTATTCAAAAGTGTTTTCTATAGAAGAAAGTCATGATCTTACTTAGTTGAATATGGATGAATTGCATAACATCCTTACTGCCTATGAGATGAGAGTAAATGATGATATACCACCAAAGAAGGAAGGAACATTCAAGATAAAAATGAATCCAAAGAATAAGTTCCAAGGCAAGAAACTCAAGGAGGATGACATATCTGATATTGATGAAGATGAAATAATTAGTTTATTTACAAGGAAAAAAAAATACGGTCATGCAAGTATAAAGGTAAACTACCCTTCAAATGCTTTAATTATAGAGAGGTAGGACATTTTGCTAATAAGTGCCCTTATAAGCATAATAATAATGATGATGAAGAGCATGGTGATGCCCAAGATGAAGACAAGAAGACGTACAAGTCTGATAAAAAGAAGAAAGGATTCAAGAAGCATGACAATAAGAAAAATTCCTTTGAGAACAAGAAGAGTCTCTACACCAATAAATATTGTAGCTCATCAGATGAGAATGAAGGTAATGGCTCAAAGTATGATCATGAAGTTGATGGTCCTATTGAAGATAAATCTCTCTTCATGGCTGAAGAAGGAAGTTGATCATATGAAAAGTAGTCTACTTGGAGTGATTCAAATGATGATAAAGATGAGGTGGACTATGAGACTAAATTGATGAATGATCTTGAATAACTAAAGATTGAGAAGAACATTAATAAGAAGATGAAGTCTCAAATTAAAAATTGTGAAGATAAATTTAGTGTGTTTGAGGCAAGAATGAATGAAGACATCAAGGAGCATGAATATATATTCAAGTATCTTAGTTGTCAATTGGAAATCCTATCTATAATACTAAAAGCTAAAGAAGATGAATGTTCAAGGTATGCAATTGAAAATGAGTCATTAAAAGTTGAATTAGAGAAGACATATAGTAAGATGAAGTAATTTTTGAGATTTAAAAATAGATCAAGTGATCTAGATAATATTTTGAGTGATAAAAATCATGTAAGTGATAGAACTAATTTTGGATACAAATAAGAACTAAAAAAATACGATTCAAAACAAGATGAAGACTAATGTAAATAAGAACTTTAAGGTCAAAAATCAGTCAAGGAATGAAGATGCTAAGAGAATGAAGAAAAATTAGATAAGACAACCAAATCCCATGATGTATGAAAGTTTTAATGGTTACTATTACACATGTAATTAGTTTAGGCATAGAGCTAGAGAATGCTACAGACCTGTTAGAAATGAGTTTTCATAGAACTATGATGGGGGTTATTAGTCAAAAGGTGAGTTTTATTCAAAATGAGTAGTTTATTTTCATTGTCAAAATAATGAACATATTTCAAGATTTTATTCTAATTAGGAAAGGCAAGATGAGATTCTTTCAAAAGGTATAGTGTGCTTAAACTATCAACAAAGAGGTCACATTTCTAGATTCTGCAAGCAAAGGCCTACAAGATAGAATAAGTTTAATCGAGATCTTAGAGTGCAAGAAAGAAGGAAATTTAACTCATGGAAACCAAAGGTGGTAAGTGTGACTCATGATGAGTCTGTAGGTCTAAGTAATATGTTTACCTTGGTGGAGAATATTATAGAAGTTGGAGAGTGCCAAGAGCTCTCATTGTCTGCTTATATTATGAATGAAGAGGCGAAGCTCAAAGATAAGACCAAGTTTCTAGTTGAGGCTAATTATGAGGTGTGTTTGGATGCTAATGAGCAACCTACTATGTGTGATCAATTTTCAAGATTGGTTACTATGTTATTAAGGTCTAAAGGTGATGTTATATAATGCAAAGAAGATAATTCAATAATCAAGGTATGTCAAGATTCTATAGTTTCTCCAAATGTTGTATATCTTATCATAGAAGAGAAAGTGAGTGATGTAGAAAAGGAAAAAGTTGTCAAAGTTTATAATAATAAGAACAAGAACAAGAAGTCTTATAGCTATAAAAGGATTCTAGTGGTTACTAAGGAGATGTGGGCCACTCCTGGCTTCACTTTGTTTTAGAGCATTGTTGTGTAGAGGAGGTCTTTATGTATCCTTATCAAGAGACTCCTTTTAGTGGAGAAGAAAGTGTTGCTATGGTGTTCTTTAGAAGGTCCTGAAAGGCAAGAGATGAGTGTTTATTATTGGAGTTGGTGTGTCAAGATAGGAGAAGTGCTTTACTAAGGTTAGAGTGATGTCATAAGGTGTTTTTACTATGTATGTAGTGTCTACAAGATCAAAATGGGATTTTTTAGGTGGAATTATGATATTTATGAAATGTAAAGAAGAGTTTGGTGCTCAAAAAGCTATGTGCACTTCTTTGTTATGTGTTCTAGGTAGTTTTATGTCTTGATGATCCTATTTGTGCCTTTTGAAGGTTTTTGTGTGCTCCTAGGTTTATATTTCTTATTTCATATCAAAGACATGGTATATGAATTCAAGGATAAAAAAGGTGTGAAGGCTCAAATATTGGTTTAAAAGTGTGTGATGGTTGTCTCTAGGTGTGCAAGAAGTTTCAGAGGTGGGTGTTGACTAGAAGGAGGTTTGTTGACCTTATTTGTTTTGAGATTCTAGAGTTTTGGGCTAGGCTTAAAAAGTGGTTTTCCTTATGATTTGAGGTCTAATGATTATTAATTATTTTAATGGGATAAATGAGTTGTCAAATAAATCTTCATAGAGATTTAAAGGTTTAATTACTAGTAGATTTGTGAAGGAAGTATGTTATAGAGAATGAGATAGGAAATGTGAAAATGTGTGCCTAAGGGGTATTATGATAGTGATATAGATATGAATTTTTAGGTCTTGAAGGTATGTATACTAAAATTTATGGTATCTACAAGTACTAGGTAGGGCTACAAGGAGACTAGATAGGCCTAGTGTGAAGAAGAGTGATTTTTGATCAATTTATCCAAAATATCATGGTATGAGTGTTTAAATGTAATTTTTCAAGTTGTTTTAGAGCATATTTCATGATTTTTGAGTGGAATGAAGTTATGTTGGTGGTCCTTGAGGTGGATTGAGAGAGAAGCTAGTAAGCTTGTGTGGTGGTTCTTCATGGTGTGTGAAGATTTGAAGATGCTCAAGAGGTGAAATGGCTCAGATATTTTATGGGGAGTCCCTCTCAAATTTTTCTTGGTAGTTCCATCATATTTTAATGCTTTTATGTGTTATTTATTCATTAGTTATAGTGCTTGTCTAAAAAGAGTTTTAGCATGTAATAAGAGGAAGTTGTCAAGGAAAGAAGAGGTACGCTCAAGGTAAGGGAGAATTTTTATCATCATTATAAGGTGGTCCTATCCTATTGATAATATTTTTAGGTCCCTAGGATTAGTTTTTTCCCAATTTGTCATTGTATGAAATGGGGAGAAGGTTCCTATTATAAGAGTGATTAAAGAGAGAGAATGAAGGTGAGTTATATGATAGGTATTAACATCATTGACAAAGGGGGAGATTATTAGAGAGTTTTAAGTGATGTCATGGAGGTATCCAGGTGAGTGAATGAAGTGTCTTGATAGTTTAAGTGTCAATGACAAAGTGTGTAGTGTGTTTGTCCTATTATGATTGAAGTAGGATTGGTTAATCTTCAGTTTTGACATGATTAGGGATGGGTCTAAAGTATTGAGAATATAAGAGGGGTCATATTAAAGGTCAAGGATGATTGGAGATATTGTGGAAGTGAATGGTATTCATCTAGTTCTTTATTATGTTCATCTTGGCATAGTTGGTTTTGTGATAGAACAATCTGAGTAGGTAATTTGATAAAGTCACCATTGCCATGTATGGATGAGTCAGGGGGAGTTGGTCATATCATTGTGATAAAATTAGTCCCAAGTTGCTATCATACAAGTTTTAGGTCATGCAGTTGATTGAAACAAAAGATATAACTATGCAAAGTTAGCTTCCCAAGCAGTTTGTAATGTTTTCTGATACTTAGCCAAATTTACAAAAGAGATCTAACCATGCACATTTAATCACATCATAGATATATAGATAAAAATTAATTCAAGATTAATGTATAATTTCAAGTAGAATTGAGTAATAAATTTTATGGAATTATATCTCACATGTGTGAAGGTTCCAAGAATAGCTTGATATGTGGATAGATTCCCCTGTGAATGAAGATCATATTGTTTAAATTTTAGGACATGTGATTGAGCAATTTTTTTTTTATTAACATTCAAATTTTGCATTTTAGGTAGATTTTATATGTTCCCATACTTATCCAAATTTTTAAAAGTAAATATTAGGACTAGATAAGGATATAATGGTGAGCAGGTGTTCATACAGATGTAGATAAACAATGCATATTGAGTCAAAGAGGTCAAAGTGTCTAATGTTTAAGATGGTTAAAGTCTAGGTTTATCTTAAAGAGATAAATGGAGTGTGTTTGTTCCAAATTATTAGGAAGTAGTGAGATGATGATAAGTGATAGATGTTTAACAGTGAGCAAAGGTAAAGACCAGGCTAATTTGAGGAGATTGATGGTGCGTATTTGGTCAAAGTTACTAGGGATCATAAGATGAGGTCAAATTGATAGATATTTAGCATAGTTAAAGATTAGGCTAATTTTGAGGGTGATTAATGATGAATATTATTTAAAGTAATGCAAGGGCACAAGATGATGGAAAAGTCTTTGATGTTTAACAGTGACTATTGGAATTTGAATTTAGCAAAGGGAAAAACTAGTCTACACTTGTTTGTGCCATAACTTTTAATCTTCGAGAAATTCAAAGGTATAGTAAAATAAAAAGTTTTAGAGGAATTAAAGGTGAATTGATAAAACCTAGTTATAATGTTTTAATGTTTGTATAGTCAAATTTACTGAGATCTAAAGTTGACTATGTTTCTGACCATGTTCTGTAAGTGACTCAAGAAGGATATTTGAGATGTTCTTGATAGCATTTGGATGTTTCAAGGGGAATTAGATATTAGAGAATGTTATAAATTCATTAAGGATGATATATATATATTTTTAAGGTTTTAACAATCCATATTCAATATGAAAAAATAGTTATAAGTTGACTGTGTGTTCATTCATGGTGTTTTTCTGTATAAGGTCAAAGATTGTTCTATTTGGCTTTAACAAAGAATTATTGTGATAGATATAATATTTAAAGAATGTAAAAATGGTCATGTGGAGTGGAAATATACATTTATAAGTGGTCTTGTTTTATAATTTGCTTGTTGAAGTGATAAAGGGGTGAATAGGTCTCCATGAGACCTATAAGGGCTACTAAGGCCTAATTGAAAGGTGTGGCTACTTAAGTGTGACCCATGGATGTTATGGATGACCTATGTGGATGGTATTTAGATATGTTATATGTATTAAGGTATAAGGCAAGTATTATGGTTGACCTATAAGATGATAATCATGAAGGCTCTATAAAAGGTGAAATAAAAGGTGATGGTTACAAAACTTACAAGAAGAGGTGTGTGTAAGAGTTGAAGAGCAAAGGAAAGAAGAAAGGGTGTGTGACTAGTGGATGGGTTATACATCAGAGAATTTTGATGATTGTGTGCATGAATTATAGGTTATATTTATAATTCAAATATAGTGCTCTTATAGGTTTTAATATTGGGGAGAGAAGTGAATAAAGGAAGGATTTATAGGTCTGTGTGTGTATATGAGGGTAGTTTGAGTGAAGAGGAATAGATATTATGCCATACCTATGTGAGAGGTATGTATGAGATAGAGAGGGTGTTTTTTAAGGGTTATACATTTATAGGTCCATCATCAGGTGTTGAAGACATCAGTTTGAAGGTGGAGATGTTCATATCATAGGTGTTGGGAGCTTGCTCAACATCTAGGTCAAAAGGACTTGACCATCCTAGGGGCAAGTGATCCTTGTGGAACATGTGTTTCACTAAAGTCTATTTACAAGGAATTAACCATCCTATGGGAAGGGACTCCTTGTGGAATATGTGTTTCTCTAAAGTTTGGTTAGAAGGACTTGACCATTTTAGGGGTAAGTGTTACTTGTGAAACACGTGTTTCACTAAAGTTTCATGTTTGCATACTTTTTATAAGACAAGTAGTCCATGTGTTTGTAGGATTGAGAGTGGGTTTTATTCCCCAAGAGGGTTTTACACATAGATCTTGTGTTGTGTGTGTAATTTTGAATTATATATTTGTTCATTTCTATAAACATATGGAATGCTTCATGAATGGTTGTATTGAATGTTTAAGTGTTTGAAGGGTTTGTAAATTGAATTAGATTGTTTTACACCACTTATTCACCCCAAATCTTAGGGGTTTGTACCTATAACATATTGTATCATAATAAGTCATTTGGTAAAGGCTTGATAGCTTGAAGGACATCTAAGGTACAATATGGGTAGCCATCAAATGCAAGGAGGTTTTTATACTAAGTAAGCACTAATGTTCAATGGATATAATTATGATTTTTGGAGTGAGAGGATGAGGACCTACATCATGTACCTAGGGTTTCACACTTAGAAATATATTGTGGATGGTTATTCTACACCTACTATTCCTCCATCTAGTGTTGCAGACAAGAAGTTGTTTGAGAACAATTCGAAGGAAATGAATGTTATTACTTGTGGTCTTGCAAAGGCTAAATACACCAAGGTAATCCATTGCATATCTACCAAGGAAATATGGGAAAAATTTAAGACTATTTATGAATTATATTTAAAGGTTAAGTTAGAAAAGTTGCATACTCATCAAAGATAATTTGAGAGTCTTAAGATGAAGGAAGAAGATTCTATGGCATCCAATTTGGATGGAGTTGATGAGATTGTGAATATCATCAAAGGTCTTAGAGAGAATATTAAATAAAATATTATCGTTCAAAAGGTATTAATGTCTCTCTCTCTCTCTCAAGTTTAATTTAAAATTAATAAAATCAATGAGGATGACATATCTAATATTGATGAAGATGAACTAATTACTTTGTTTACAAGGAAATTGAAAATGGATGAATTGCATGGAATCCTTACTACCTATGAGATGAGAGTAAATGATGATATACCACCATAGAAGGAAGGAACATTCAAGATAAAAATAAATCCAAATAATAAGTTCCAAGGTAATAAAATCAATTAGGATGACATATTTGATATTGATGAAGATGAACTAATTACTTTGTTTACAAGGAAATTGAAAACATGGTCAAGAAAGTATAAGGGTAAACTACCCTTCAAATGCTTCAATTATGGACAGGTAGGACATTTTGATAATAATTTCCATTATAATCATAAAAATAATGATGACGAATATCATGGTGATGGATAAAATAAATAAAAGAAGACAAGTCTGATAAAATGAAGTAAGGATTTAGAAAGTATGAAAACAAAAAGAAGTCCTTCAAGAACAAGAAGATTCTCTACACCAATAAAGATTTCAGCTCATCAAAAGAGAGTGAAGACAATGAATTAAAGTATGATCATGAAGATGATGTTCCTATTGAAGATAATTCCCTCCTCATGGCTTAGGAAGGAAGTTGCTCATATCAAAAGGAGTATACTTAGAGTGATTCAAATGATGATGAAGATGAGGTGGACTATGAGATTGAATTGATGAATGCTCTTGAAGAATTGAATATTGAGAAGAATATGAAGTCTCACATCAAAGACTATGAAGAGAAATTTATTGTGTTTGAGGTGATAATGAATGAAGACACCAAGGAGCATGAAGATATAGTCAAACATCACAGTTGTCAATTAGAAATCTTGTGTATAAGCTTGAAATATAAATAAAATGAATGTTAAAGATATGTAATTGAAAATGAGTCATTTAAAGCTAAGTTAGAGAAGACATCTAGTAAGATGAAGTCATTTATGATATTTTAAAAGAGATCAATTGATGTAGACAATATTTTGAGTGATAAAAATCATGAAAGTGATAAAACTGGTCTTGGATACAATGAAGAACCAAAAAATACAACTCAAGACAAGATGAAGACTAATTTAAATCAGTCCTTAAAGGTCAAAAATTAGTCAAGGAATGAAGATGCTGGTAGAATGAAGACAAATTAGATCAGACAGCCAAATGCCATGAGGTATGCAAGTTTAAATGGTTACTGTTACACATGTAATCCATTTGGGCATAGAGCTAGAGAATGCAAGAGACCTGTGAGAAATGAGTTTGCATAGAACTATGATGGGGGTCATCAGTCAAAAGGTGAATATTATTCAAAAGGAGTAGTTTGTTTCAATTGTCAAAATAATGAACATATTTCAAGATTTTGTTTTAATCAAGAAAGGTAGGATAAGCTTCTTGTAAAAGGTATAGTGTGCTTCAACTATCAACAAAGAGGTTGCATTGCTTAGATTATGTAAGTAAAGGCCTACAAGATATAATAGGTTTAATCAAGATCCTAGAGTGCAAGAAAGAAGGCATGTTAACTCATGGAAACAAAAGGTGGTAAGTGTGAGTCATGATGAGTCTACAGGTCTGAGTAATATGTTTGTTATGGTGGAGAATGATACAAAAGTTGGTGAGTTCCAAGAAATCTCATTGTCTACTCATGTTGTGAATGAATAGACCAAGCTCAAGGAGAAGACAAAGTTTCTAGTTGAGGCTAGTTTTGAGGTGTGCTTGGATGCTAATGAGTAACCTACTATGTGTGAGTAGGTTTCAAGCTTGGTTCCTATGTTGTCAAGGTCTGAAGGTGATGTTCTATAATGCAAAGAAGATACCTCAATGATAAAGGTATGTCAAGATTCCATAGTTTTTCTAAATTTTCTATATCCTAGCATAGAAGAGAAAGTGAGTGATGTAAAAAAGGAACACATTGTCAAAGTTTAGACTAAGAAGAACAAGATCAAGAAGTCTTATATCTATAAAATGATTCCAGAGGTTACTAAGGAGATGTGGGCCACTCCTGGATTCACTTTATTTTAGAGCATTATGAAGTAGATAAGGTCTCTATATATGCTTCTTAAGAGACTCTTTTCATTGGAGAAGTAATTATTGCTGTGATGTTCTTCAGAAGGTCCTAGAAGGTAAGAGATGAGTGTTTCTAGTTGGAGTTGGTGTGTCAAGATGGGATAAGTACTTTGATGAGGTTAGATGTATGTAGTGTCTGTAAGATCTAAATGGATTTTTTTAGGTGGCATAATGAGATTTATGAAATGTCAAGAAGATTTTGGTGATCAAAAAGGTTTTTGCACTTCTTTATGATGTGTTTTAGGTGGTTTTGTGTCTTGATGATCCTATTTGTGCCTTTTAGAGGTTTTTGTGTGCTCCCAGGTTTATATTTTTAGTGCAAATCAAAGCCATGGTATAGGAATTCAAGGTTACCAAAGGTGTGAAGGCTCAAATCTTGGTCCAAAAGTATGTGATGGTTGTCTCCAAGTGTGCAAGAAGTTTCAAAGGTGGTCATTGACTAGAAGGAGGTTTGTTGACCTTGTATATTTTAATATTCTAGAGTTTTGGGATATGCTAGAAAAGTGATTTTCATTATGAGTTGAGGTTTGAGTAATATTAAAAGGTTGAATGGGTTAAATGGTTTGTCAAATCAAGCTTCACAAAGACTTAAAGGTTTATATTTTTCAATTACTCAAGTTTTTGTCAACATTGAGGTCTAATTGGTTAGTATATTTGTGAAGGATGTATGTTATAGAGGATGATCTAGGTGATGAAAATTGGTGTGCCTAAGGGGGTATATAAAAGTGATCCAATAAGAAGTTTTACGTCTTGAAAATGTCTCTACTAAAATTTATGGTCTTTATAAGTACCAGGCAAGGCTACAAGGAGACTAGACAGGCCTTGTGTGAAGAAGAGTGATTTTTGATCAATTTCTCCAAAATAACATGGTATGAGTGTTTCAATGTAAATTATTAGGTTGGTTTATATCATATTTCCTATTTTTTTAGTGTCATAAATTTTGTTGGTGGTCCTTGTGGTGGCTTGAAAGAGAAGGTGTTTCTATGCTATTTTCACTTTCACATTCAAAGAGAGAATAAGAAACTAAGAGAAATGGTCTAAGGCTTGATGTACCTGGATGAAGTCATGCGCACCGTAATCTAGACATCGTGAGAACTCCTCTTTGGTTGTGGAGGATGACACCTGCAATAGAAGGAGACTAAGACAAAGAAGGCGTTAGATGAGGAGATGGTGGGTTGCCAAGCAAAAGCTTGATCCTAGAAGTACAATGACTTCCTTAAGGGATGTCAACCCACTAAATGATAAAATAATGTCTGATAAAGAACATAATGATAGAAAGACTGAAATGATTAAAGACTGAAAGGAAAATGGAAGAAAATGCTTACCTGAATGCTGCTATCGGCCTGGTCACAGTCGTCGATGTCAGTGGTCCTACCGGCGTCGGTTGTCAAGGTCTGTCGACGTCAGTTAGTCTACCGATGTCAGTTAGGGTAGTGGTCTCTATGGCTGGCATCGGTTAGGGTAGTAGTCTGTGGATGGGTTACAGGTCTGGTTTTGGTCTACAGAATGGACTGAGGCTTCGTCTGAGGGTATGAGGGTCTATGTGGGATTCAGAGGGACTGTTTGGGGTCTGAGGAGTAGTCTGAGGGTTTGGTCTGAGGTAGTCTGAGGGAGTCAAATGGACAGAAGGGTAGAGGAGGCCAATAGGGAGACAGGGAAATAAGGATTTGAGTTTGGCTTGGTTGACACTCTGGTCTGGGGGTGATATTACTGGAAAGTAATAACTGAAAACATAATAAAAACATAGACAATATACATAACTATGGCCTGTAGAAGGAGTGCTATTGATACTTGTCCCTGTTGTTGATGTAGCTTGTGTGGAGGACCTGTTGCTAGTGTGGAAGCCTGCTGTGTGAGGGAGAGTGAGAGGTTTGGTTTGAAGATTGGTAGAGTGGCAAATGGTCGAAGACTGAAGATTCAAGGATTCCAGAGTCGGGTGATTGAAGGTCCAGGTGAGATAACGGATACAAAAAACCGTTATGAAGGGTAATCGATGCTGATAGAACCGCCAACGTCGGCCGCAGACTGACCGACATCGGTGGCTGGAAGGCGGGCAGAAAGGCTAAAAATAGCCTGCATTCTATTTTCCCAACTGCCGGGTCAGTGGGTCAGGGGAGGAAATAGCTGAGAGGGGTTAAATGGGCGTGCAGGAGTTAGAAATAGGCCATAAATGGGGTTTAGGTCATTAAGGGATGGGAGGAAGGGATCTAAGGAGAGGAACCCAAGGGTGGTGAGGTGGCATGGGGAGAGAGAGAAGGAGAGAGAGGGAAGAAATATTAATTTAAAATAGATAATTATTTAAAATTAATAAAACATAAAATAGGTTAGGGATGGAAGTGGAAAGGGACCAAAGGAGACCAAGGGGGGAGAAAGGACCAAGGGGTAAACATGATTTTGGTGTCTACATTTGCCCCTTTTTGTCTTGTTGGTTGTTCTAGATGAACTGCAAGACAAAAACAAGAGTTGGTTGCCCCAGGTGTGGGATAAGGTTGATTTTGTCTTGTTGGTTGTTCAAGTGAACTGCAAGATAAAAATAGGAGGTTTGGTTGCCCCGATTAGGGATGAGGTATTCCCCCTCAAAGTAGGAGTCAAGGGAAGGGAACCTAAAATCGAGTGCTGATTTGATAGAGAGTGGATGAAAAATGGTGAAGATGGAGTGTAAATGCTGTAAAAGTCATGATTGCGCATATACCACTTCACGAGATGGTCAGGTCAAAGTGTCACAGGTCAAGGGTCAAGGAGTGCCAAAATTAAAGTAACCGGGCCCCAACATTTAGTCATCTACTAATTGGGTTATTCAATCTAAGCTGAAGCTCCAATAGTCGTCGTGGTCCAGGTATCCCAGGCTCAGGAAGTGCTCCTAGAAACATGAAAAGACACAAGTAGTAGGGACTAACTAGTTTGCGATCCTATACTTGTGAGGGTCAAAAATATGGGCTGCACACAATTTTGCTAACCAGTCATGGGGTAACGTACATGCAAAAACAACCAAGGCAACGTCATTTTAGAAGTGGTCATGGTCGGAGGAGATAGGTATGATCTCCATGGTCATTGGTTGAGGTGGATGGATGGATGAAAGAAAGTGGCTGAGCTAACCTTAGAACACTGAGTGCTGCCTACATAGCCCCTGTGGTTAGGGCCTCAGGCCAATGTAGTTCTCCCCAAAGGGAGGAAGGGTCAAAGTGGTCGATGGTCTTGGTCGAGGTCAAGCTCATGGTCAAAGGAAAGAATGGTTTGTCCATCAGGTAGACGAACAAATGAGGGTGGTCAAGTTAACCCCAGAAGCTGCCTACATAGCCCCGGTCTTAGGGCCTCAAACCAATGTAGTTCAAATGAAGGAGTCAAAGAGGTCGATGATTGGTCTTGGTCATGATGAGATGATGAGGAGAAGAAGATGTTACAACCTTTCCCAAATGGTGTATTCTGTAACATTGGTTGAGAGGTCTTTCATCTCTAGAAATTCTCCACAGGCGTGATGGATGTATGCTAAAAATGAATTGAGGTCTATTTATGCTTTAGCAAGTATTGGTTTATGCTTAACATAAATTATGTCTGGTCGATAGTTTCCATGTGTATTGGTGTCCATAGAAACTATGTGAAATGGACTAGGTCATGTCATTGGTCTAAAAATGTTTTGGTTTTGATTTGGGCTTGGTTTGGATAGATAATGATTTGGTTGGATGCGTGACCAAGATGTGTCAAAAGTGAAAGGCAAATTGCTCTTTCATTGACAAGGACCAGAATGATGGCATAGGATAGAGGTTGTTAGAACAAAAGCCCCATTCATGCATTGCGTCGTTGACCAGTGGTTGTGTTAGAGAAGCAATCGAATCACTTGACGTTAAGTGAGCTCAAAATCCCTTGAGTATGTTGGGGTGATAGGATTGATTATGAGATGGAAGGGGGAACCCTTTTTGGCAGGAACAACTTTTCCCCTTTTATAGGTGACCCTGAGAACAACTATAGACAAGTCCATGACTCTAAATGTTGTCAGTCAATTTATATAATTTTTTTTGGCAGACTAATCGATGCAAGAAGCCTGCGAGGGGATGTTGTCTTGCTTTGTGGTCGTGTTGTGAAGCTGATCGATGTGGGAAGCTTCAGAGATAGTGCTGTGTATGTAGCAAAATTTATGCATAGCCATCCTTCGAGGGAGTGGTCTATATTCTACTTTTTATGTTTTTGATATGACTTTGGCCTAGTTGTCCTTCAAGGGAGAAGTCTAGTAAATACAACAATGATGATGCAGCTATCCTTCGAGGGAGCAGTTTACATTTATAGTTTATATGACCTTGGAATATGCATCCCATTTTTATATATATTTGATTGATTTGTTGACTGGACTTTTGGTCATGGACTTGACTATAGAGGTTTAGAGGGTTTCCCTTTTATTAGGATGAAGCGTTCATGCTTGAAAAAAGGGGTAGGATTTAGGGTTGAAGGAGATAGGAATGATGGTGACATGGACTGCTCAAGGGATCAAGCTCAAGTTAAATGTCAAATGAATAATTACTTGACTAACAGTGGACTGGTCAAAGATGCAAGGCATAAAAGGGGCTCAGGTTTTGACAAAGTCCTGACCCATGATTGTGTTATGATGCAAGGTCCGAGTCAATTGGGAGCAAACTTGCCCCATTTGCTTCGTTTCAAATTGGTCACATGTTGATTGATGTTGAAGGAGTTGGTCACTGTTTGGTCAAAGTTTGGGGTCGATACTAAAGAAGTTGGTTGATATTTGATCAAGGTTTGATTGAGGTCGGTGTGAACATTTAGTCGAAGATAGGTTGAATGTTTGGTCGAGGTCGAGTCGACAGTCTGGTTGAGGTCGGGCTGAATATTTGGTCGAGGTCGGGTCGATACTTGGTTAAGGCCTAGTTGAGGTTTAGGATTAAAAGAGTGATTGATATTTGGTCGAGACTGGGTTGAAAGGTTGGTCAAGGCCTGGATGAAAGTTGAATTCCCCCACTGGCTATGGAGAATGTTTGATAGATTGGTCAAGGTCGGTTGAGGCTTGGTGGCCAGATTGAATATGTTGATGTCGAATAAGGGGGTTAAAGGTGGTGAAGGGACCATAGTCTGGCATGGAGATCCCAATTTAACTGATGAGGTTTGAGAAGCATGGGTCAGTGTTGATGATTTGTCGAAGGGGTGGTCAAGAGGATCCTTGATAAGAAGGGTATCCTTTCTCCGTTGTTGACAAATGATAGCTTTAAGAGCACAACAATGCTCAGTGTCATGTCCCAGAGTGTGATGATAATGGCAAAATTTAGAGTTGTCAAACCAAGATGCTCTTGATCCGAGAGTTGATGAGTGGGGCGGTGAGGAGGTTAAAGGTTTGTTGACGATGTGGTCAAGAAGAAAGGTGTCTTTCTCCAAGCATTGGTGAATGACAACCTTGAGGGCACAACAATGTTCAGTGTCATGCCTAGGTGTGCGATGATATGCACAAATCTGAGTGTCATTGAACCAGGGTGGTTTTGGTCTGAGGGATTGATATGGTTTAAGAGGTAGGAGATTGATGCGAGAAGATTGAAACAAGTGCCGTAAAAGTAGGGCATAAGAACCTGCTAATGGGTCTGAGTATCTTATTGCAGGAGGGGTTGATGACTTTAGTTTGAGAGGCATAAGAGGTGTTGGTTGTACCATCATTTTCATGGGTGGTGTAACCACACGCAAAGATGGCACTTTGGTGGTGATAGGTGTTGGATGTTTTGGAGGAAATATTTGTCTGATGGGTTGAGAGAGTAATGGAGGCGACTTGCCTCTGTGAGATATGGGAGTAGGAAGCACCCCTATTAAAGTGGACGGATGCGGACCCAAAATTGAAGGTAATGATGAAGGTGGGGGAGGAGTCCTTTGGTGTGGTTTAATGGCCTTCGTTGGTTTGGGATGAGGGCCACTATTGTATGAGGTGAGGTTAGACACGGGCTTGAGTTTGGATGTGGACGGAGGTGAGTGAGATGTAACAATCTCAGGCAAAGGGCAAGAGGAAACCGTGACTGGGTCTTCCTCGATCGAAATGGGTGAAGTGACTGGTTCTTCTCTTGGTGGAGAAGAAATAGGAGAGTGTGGCTTTGTAGTTGGATAGAGTGTAGGAATGGTCATGGTCTCGATGTGTGGTCTAGGAGTGGGGAATGTATGATCCCCTATTGTTGACAAAAAGGATGAGGGTGAGGCAGCTGGTGTAGGTGCCATCAAAGCATCCTCCAATATGAGAGAGGTTGATGGAGGACTAATAAGAGAAGAAAGTTCTTCATCCTGTGGAGGAGGAATAGGGGAAGAAGTGTCTTCCACCTGTGAAGGAGGTTGGTCAGGGACAAGAGAAAAGACAGTGTTAACCGTGTGTATATCATGGTCTTGAGGGTCATTAGTCATGGTCTAGACATCATTTTGAGTAGGCAGGTAGTTAGGAAAGGTTGTTTGAAGATGTCGAGGTTTTGGTTGGCCAGAGCATTTGGGTTATCTAGGATGAGATCCCCCTTGTCTAGCATGTCTTGGATGATGTTTTTGAAGGTTTGACAGTTGTTCGTGTCATGGCCTTTGACACAGTGATAGTTGCAAAAGTCATTCTCCTTGTACCATGCAGAGATAAGTGTTAAGGGGTCAAATTGAAGTGGTTGGATTGAAGGGAGATTGAGGACCCCCTGCTTGACAAGTTTATCCAAGACAGAGGCATATGACTCTCCAATTGGAGTGAATTGACGTTGTATGGATCGAAGTTGAAAATGTTTATTGATGTAGTCTGTTGTTGAAAATTGAGGTCGGTTGGTTATTATTGAATATGATGGTCTAAAGATGACAGTGTTTGCTGACCCCTTAGACTGGGAGTGGGCAGAAGAAGGTTTGGATGAAGAAGGGTCATTAGATTTTGCATTGTCATTACACAATTTGACCTTATTTTCATCGATGGCACAGAGTTCAAGCTTTCTTGCCATGGTGAAAGTTTTGTCAAAAGAGTGGAATGTTTGGATCTAAAAGGTAGAAGAGATGTGCCTAGCACATGCTCAAGAAAAGAGCTCAATGAGCTCCAGTTGAGGTAAGGAGGAGAGCTAGTTAATCAAGCCTCTCCAATGGGTGACAAAATTGACTATGGATTTGTCGTCAAATTTCCTGATGGAATAGAGGTCTGTGATTGAGACTTGTTTGGTGATGTTGATAGAGAAATGGTCAAGAAATAATTGGGTGAGTTGAGCGAATGAAAAGATAGAATGTCTGATAAGATAGCTATACCAGTCAAGGGCAGGGCCAGAAAGTGACATGGGGAACGTGCATAGAAGTAACGCATCGTCATGGGCTATGAGATAACAAGCGTGTCTAAATGCTCAAAGATGTTGTTGTGGGTCCTCCTTACTCTAAAAGTGAGTAAATTTAGGGAGTTCCCACTGGTTGGGATAAGGTCGAATGGGCATAGAAGGATGGATGGGTTCGTTGCAAATTTTCTCATATGACAGAGCATTGCTTGAACCAGAGATAGAGGTCTCGAGACTAGACATTTTATCCATTAGCATTTTGATTATGTCAGCTGATGGATTGACAGGTGGGGCACCCCCTAGGTTGTAGGGTACCTAGAAGGTGGTCAAAGAAGCGTATGACGTACTTGGTTGTGCTTGTGTAGGCACAACATAAGGGTAGTGCATCATAGGGATAGATGTCGTGGTCAAAGGGGCTTGTGTCATGAAATTGGAGGATACGAGTTGACTAGATACCGCCAGAGGTGGTTGAGTGGTGGCACTGGTAAAAGGATAGGTTGTCACTCCCACGTGTATAGGTGAAAGAGTGGGCGAGGTTGAGACAACCAAGTTCTGGTATGGTGTAGAACTTGGTTGAATTGTGTGCAGTTGAGGGGGTAATGACACCGCAATGGAGGCAGGTTCTAAAATAGATGGGGAGGCCAAACTTTGTGTATTAGCCATGGTCAAGTGACTGGTCGAGACAATAGGCTGAGTCATGATGGGTTGAGTAGCGGATGACGTCGATGTCATTACCATTGCGACTGAAAGGTCCCACATTTGGTTTCTTGTGAGATAGTTTTGGAGGGCTTTGACATTAAGGTCCAAGAATCTTTTGAAATCTTGGTCACCTTTAGGGACAATGGGGGTCTGAGTCGGGGTCGATTGAATAGGAGTTCTTTCAGTCTCTGAGTGGAACTCCATTACAGGACTGGTTATGGATGGGAAAGATGGAAGTGGTTGATGCCTTGCTTGGTCAAGAAGAGCCTTGGTTCGACTGCGTGTCAAAACCATTCAAGGCAAGAAGGGTCAGGTTTCAAAAATTGTGTTTTTCAGTTTCAAAAACTTAGAATGTGGTTTTTTGTAGAAAAAGGGGTCGGGCTTTAGGCTGTTGTTTTGAAAAAAGGGACTGTGACAGTGACCGATGTCAATTGAAAAATTGATGTCGGTGATATCAGATGGCCGACGTCAATCAGATAACCGATGCCGGTGAGGAAAGGTTGCCGATGTCGGTGGTAAAATCGATGCCAGTGACTGTGGTTTTCCAAAAACCCAAAAGATTTGAGAGTTTTCGAAAAAAGGAAGAAGAACATCCTCACAAGCTCAAACAAGCAGATAAGAACAAAAAAATAGATGGAGACAGGCAGACACTAAGCATTAAATCCTAAGAATCAAATTTTAGAATCTTGTGGCTTATGCCTTAAAGTGATGTTTGGGAAGATTGGCTTGAAGAATGGGTCCTAGAAGAGGTAGTCTATGGATGGTTTCAAGTTTGTTTAGGCGCTCAAGAGTTTGGGTTAGGTTTGGTACGTGGCCTGGTGCTAAGGAGCAAGCTCCCCTCACTTCATGAGCCCAGTGATAAGCTGGTCTCGCTTAGCCAAAATATACCTTCCCTAGAGATTATCCTCCACTAGAGAATGGAGTGGGCTTTCCCCTTGGTGATGAAATCCAAGTGAGATTTCCAGGGAGGGGTAAGGTATCCGCTGGGTGATGAAATCCCAGTCGGGCCTTGTCTCAAGTATTGTTTGATGTTTGATTTAGTGCAAGTGGTTCGGATGTGTAACATAAGTGTGATTAATTCATGATGCGGACTAATTACTAGATGTGGACTAAGAAATGCAAGTAAGCAAAAATGAAATGTAGTGTGTTTTAAGCCCAAGTCGAAATGTTAAGTTCGGATGAAAACAAGTTGAGAAGGGTTGAAGAATATGACTTTTGACTAGTTTGAAATGCAAGAAAAGAAAGAAAGGTTCTTTTTAATCCCACTTATGATGTCTTTTAGAAGAGAAGAAAGAGGTGAAAAGGGAGAAACCTAATGCACCCTATATGAACAAAAAGAAAAGAACCCAAAGAAGACCCTAGGATCCCACCGGGCATGCCAGAATGTTTCTATGCTATTTTCGCTTTCACATTCAAAGAGAGAATAAGAAACTAAGAGAAATGGTCTAAGGCTTGATGTACCTGGATGAAGCCATGCGCACCGTAATCTAGACATCGTGAGAACTCCTCTTTGGTTGTGGAGGATGACACCTGCAAGAGAAAGAGACTAAGACAAAGAAGGCATTAGATGAGGAGATGGTGGGTTGCCAAGCAAAAGCTTGATCCCAGAAGTACAATGACTTCCTTAAGGGATGTCAACCCACTGAATGATAAAATAATGTCTGATAAAGAACAAAATGATAGAAAGACTGAAATGATTAAAGACTGAAAGGAAAATGGAAGCAAATGCTTACCTGAATGTTGTTGTCAGCCTGGTCACAGTCACCGACATCAGTGGTCCTACCGGCGTCGGTTGTCAAGGTCTGTCGATGTCGGTTAGTTTGCTGATGTCAGTTAGGGCAGTGGTCTTTGTGGCTGGTGTCAGTTGGGGCAGTAGTCTGTGGACGGGTTATAGGTCTGGTTTTGGTCTACAGAATGGATTGAGGCTTCGTCTGAGGGTCTGAGTGTCTGTGTGGGATTTAGAGGGACTGTTTGGGGTCTGAGGAGTAGTCTGAGGGTTTGGTCTGAGGTAGTCTGAGGGAGTCAAATGGACAGAAGGGTAGAGGAGGCCAATAGGGAGACAGGGAAATAAGGATTCAGGTCTAGCTTGGTTGACACTCTGGTCTGGGGGGTGATATTACTGGAAAGCAATAACTGAAAACATAATAAAAACACAAAAAATATACATACCTATGGCCTGCAGAAGGAGTGTTGTTGATACTTGTCCTTGTTGTTGATGTAGCCTGTGTGGAGGACCTGTTACTAGTGTAGAAGCCCGCTGTGTGAGGGAGAGTGAGAGGTCTAGTTTGAATATTGGCAGATTGATTGGCAGAGTGGTGGATGGTCGAAGACTGAAGATTCAAGGATTCCAGAGTCAGGTGATTGAAGGTCCAGGTGAGATAATGGATGCAAAAAACCGTTATGAAGGGTAACCGACACTGGCAGAACCACCGACGTCGGTCGCAGACTGACCGACATTAGCAGCTGGAAGGCGGGCAGAAAGGCTAAAAATAGCCTTCAGTCTATTTTCCCAACTGCCGAGTCAGCAGGTCGGGGGAGGAAATGGCCGAGAGGGGTTAAATGGGTGTGCAGGAGTTAGAAATAGGCCATAAATGGGGTTTAGGTCATTAAGGGATGGGAGGAAGGGATCCAAGGAGAGGAACCCAAGGGTGGTGAGGTGGCATGGGGAGAGAGAGCGAAGGAGAGAGAGGGAAGAAATATTAATTTAAAATAGATAATTATTTCAAATTAATAAAACATAAAATAGGTTAGGGATGGAAGTGGAAAGGGACCAAAGGAGACCAAGGGGTAGACACGATTTCGGTGTCTACAGAAGGATAGTAAGCCTATGTGGTGGTTCTTCATGGTGTGTGAATATCTAAAGATGATCAAGAGGTGAAATGGATTATAGATATTAGGGGAATTCCCTTTGAAAAATTTCTTGGTTAGTTCCATCAGATTTTAGTGTTTTTATGTGTCCTTTCTTTATTGGTTGTAGTGCTTGGTTGAAAATAGTGTTAGCATGTAACAAGAGGAAGTTATCAAGACAAGAAGATTTAGGTTTAAGGTAAGGGGTTTTTTTATCATATTTATAATGTGGTCCTCTCGTATTGATAATATTTTTAGGTCCTAAGGATCAGTTTGTGCTCACTTTATCATTGTGTCAAAGGGGTAGAAGGTTCTTATTATGATAGTGCTTGAAGAGAGAGAAGGAAGTTGAGCTATATGATGGGTGTTGACATCAATGATTAGTGATATCATGGAGGTGTCCAAGTGAGTGGATGAGGTGTCTTGATAGTATAAGTGTCAATGACAAAGTGTTGTAGTGTGATTATCCTAGTATACTTGAAGTAGGCTTAGTTTATCTTTAGTTTTGGCATGATTAGGGATGGGTCTAAAATATTGAGAATGTGTTAGGGGTCCTATTAGAGGTTAAGGATGATTGAAGATTTTATGGAATTGCATGGTATTCATCCAATTCTTCATTATGTTCATCTTGGCATAGTTGGTTTTGTGATAGAAAAATTTAAGTAGGTAGTTTGCTAAAGTCACCATTGCCATGTATGGATGAGTTAGGGGGAGTTGGTCATATGGGTGTGATCAAATTAGACCCAAGTTTATATGTTCCATGTTTCATGTCATTCGAATGAGTGGAGTAAAATATATAACTATGCAAAGTTAGCTTCCTAAGTAGTTTGCAATGTTTTCCCATACTTAGCCAAATTTGCAAAGAAGATCTAATGGTACATGTTTAATTGCATCAAAAATATATGATGTGAAATTAATCTAAGATTAATTCTAAGTTCAAGAAGATATAAGTAATCAGTTTGATGGAAATATATTTCACACGTGTGAAGGTTCCAAGAGCAACTTGATATATGGATGGATTCCCCTATGAAAGAAAATCATATTATTTAAATTTGAAGACATGTGATTGAGCAAAAAAAAAGTTATTAAGTTTTAAAGTTGGCCTTCTAGGTAGATTTTAGAGGTTCCCATACCTAGCCAAATTTTTAAAGGGTAAATATTAGGACTAGGTAAGGATATAACCATGAGCGGGTGTTCACACAAATGCAGATAAATGATGCATATTGAGTCAAAGAGTTCAAAGTGTTTGATGTTTAAGCTAGTTAAAGTATAGGATACTCTTGAAGAGATTGATGGAGTGTGATTTTTATAAATTTATAGGAAGTAGCAAAATGATGATAAGTGTTTTATGTTTAACAGTGAGCAAAGGTAAAGACTGACTAATCTAAGGAGATTGATAGTGTGTATTTGGTCAAAGTTGCTAGGGATCATAAGATGAGGTCAAACTGATAGATATTTAGCATAGTTAAAGATCATGATACTTTTGAGGGAGATAAATTATGCATATTTTTTCAAGTGATGGGAGGGCATGAGAAGATGGAAATTTTTTTGATGTTTAATACTGAGCGTTGGCATTTGAATTTAGCAAAGGGAAAACTAGGCTATAATGTTCAAGACATAACTTTTGATCTAGGATGAATTCAAAGGTGAAGTGAAAATAAAAGTTGTAGAGGACTTCAAGGTGCATATATATAACTTATTTATTAGGTTTTAATGTTTTTACAATCAAAGTTATTAATTTTTAAATTTGACTATGTGTCTAACCATGCTCTATAAGTGACCTAAGAAGGATATTTGAGCTATTCTTGATAACATTTGGATGTTTCAAGGGAATTTAGATATTGGAGAATGTTTTTGACTCTATGAAGATGATCTCTATGGATTTTAAAGGTTTGATTAATCCATATTAAATATGAATAAATTCTTATAAGTTTACTGTGTGTTCATTGATGGTGTTTTTGTGTATAAGGTCAAAGATTGTTCTATTTGGCTTTAGTAGAGGAGTGTTGTGTAGATATAATATTTTGAGGATGTTGAAGTGGTCATGTGGAGTGGAACTATGCATTTTAAAGTGGTATTATGTTTGCAATTTTCTTGTTGAAGTGATAAAGGTGTAAATAGCTCTCAATGAGACCTATAAGGGCTATTAAGGCCTAATGAAAGGTGTAGCTACTTAAGTGTGACCCATGGATGCTATGTCTAACCTGTGTGTATGTTATTAAGCTATGTTAGATGTTTTAAGGGCTAAGGAAATTATAATGGCTGACCTATAAGATAATAATCATGAAGGCTCTATAAAATGTGAAATCAAAGGTGATGGTTTTTAGACTTGAAAGAAGAGGTGTGTGTAAGAGTTGAAGAGTGAAGGAAAGAAGAAAGGGTGTGTGACTAGTGGATTGGTTGTAGAGTAGAGTAGGTTTTATGAATTTTTGTATGACCTATAGGTTAAATTTTTTTATGTAAAATATAGTTCTCTTGTAGGTTTGAATATTGGGGAGAGAAGTGAATAGAAGAAGGATTTACAAGTCTGAGTTTATATATGAGGTCAGTTTGAGTGAAGAGGAAGAGAGATTATGGCATGCCTATGTGAGAGGATTGTATGAGATAGAGAGAGTGTTTTTCATGGGTTATAAAATTATAGGTCTATCATCAGGTGTTGAAGACATTAGCTTAAATGTGGATATGTTCATATCATAGGTGTTGGGAGGGTGTTCAACATCTAGGTCAGAAGGACTTGACCATCCTAGGGGCAAGTTATCCTTGTGGAACATGTGTTTCACTAAAGTTTGGTTAGAAGGACTTGAACATTTTAGGGGTAGGTGATCCTTGTGGAACATGTGTTTCACTAAAGTCTGGTTAGAAGTACTTGGCTATCCTAGGGGTAGATGCTCCTTATGGAATAGGTGTTTCACTAAAGCTTCATGTTTGCATACTTTTTATAGGACAAGTAGTCCATGTGTTTGTAGACTTGAGAGTGGGTTTTATTCCCCAAGAGGGTTTCCCACATAGATCTTGTGTTGTATGTGTAATCTTGCATTATCTATTTGTTCATTTTTATAAACATCTTTAATGCTTCATGAATGGTTATATTTTATAGTTAAGTGTTTGGAAAATGGATTGGATTGTTTACCACCACTGACTCACCCCCCCTCTCAGTGGTTTGTATCTTTAACAAAGTAGTAAATTCAATAATTTGGACCTGATGTTTCCCAAGATGCTACATGAGCCTTAAGTTATGTAATTATGAAAAGGGATGGTGCCATTAAATAGTATATGCAGATGAAGGTTTTGATAGGGAATTTTACAAGCCATGAAAATGAGGCCTTAAAAATACTAAAAGATATGAGGGTCACATATGTGATAACCTCTACTGGATAATTAGTGAACATGCCCAATTTTAAAACACTCCTTAAATTATCTACAAATATATCTAAGGAGGAAGTAGCTAAGGTTGAAGCCATTAGATTAGAATTTAAGAGATTGAAAGAAGAGCACACAAGGTTGATTGTTGAGGCCAACAAAGTATTAAAGCCAAACTTGTTTAATTTTGATATTATTAATAATGAGTTTGAAATTTTACATGTATTATTTGAAAAAATTAGATCCATATAGGGGATATAGAGATTAATACCAAGTACACTATCAAATATAACTACTACCACATCATTATAGGGTCCTAAATTTTTAGATATGTAATAATGCATAGTTTTATAGGGCCAATTTTGATCCCTTAAGGAGCTATAATGGCTACTTCTATCTCCACAATTGTCACTCAATTTTTTTCCTCTTCTAGTGGTGCCACATCAACACCACCTCAAGTATGTATATATTTGCATGTTTAAATTAAGTTCGGACTAATGGTTCCATATTTATTTGACATATATATATTATATTTTGGTCAAGGAATCCTATTTATGTATACACTTTTGTACATGCATGCTCTGCATGATTTTGACACATAATTCTATTATTAAAGATGTAAATTTAGACTTTGTTTAGAGATGAGGCATCCCCTCCCCAAGCTTATATATTTGCATCCTTGTTGACCATTTTTTCCCAACAGGCCAAAAATTGGTCTCCCTCCTTTTCCTGTTATTCTGAGCCAGTATATTTTTTGATTTGGCACGAGTTTCATAGTTTCTACAGACTCTGCATGTGTAGTCTTTTAGATGAAGAACTAGTTCAAAGAGTGAAAATTTTTACAAAGCTTCTTCAGACTCTTGTATGAATAAATTCACAAGGAAAGTTGGCATCTTTGAACCATTGAACCATTGAACCAATTCAATGCTTCATTTCAACACTTGGGTTCAATACTTTGGTTCATCGCTTGGTTCAAAGCAAAGTCAAGTTCAACGCTTCGACAAAGGTCAATGCCTTGGTTTAATGCATTGGTTCAACATTTTGGTTCAATGCCTTGGTTTAATTTTCAAATTTCATCAGCTTTTAGTTCACTCAAAGCGTTCATCAAATGGTTCAATGCTCGGTTCAATGCCTTGGTTCAAAGACCGCTTGAACCATTGAACTGATTCAATCAATTGGTTCAACGGTTGGTTCAAAGGAGTAGTTCAATCAAAGGTTCAAGCCTTCTTAAGGACAAGTGCCCTTGTAGAGGGTAGTTTTGGGTTTAAGAGCCCTTGCGAAGGGTAGAGAGCACTTTAAAGAGGCCACAAAGAAAGCTATGAAGGTAAGTTCCTTCAAAAAATTTCTAAGGCAAAGAAAATGCCCTTCAAAAAGGTCATTTTTAACTTTCCCGAAGGTAGTTGGTAGAGGCAAGGAAGAAATCCTTTGAACTTTTTGTCCAAAGGAAAAGTCCGAAGGAATTCCTTTAGACAAAAAGTCTGAAGGAATTTGGAAGAGCGGTGGGAGAGAAAAAACCAAGAAAATTTCAAAGAAAAGGACCTGGGGAAAATTCTGAAGAAATCAAAGCAATCGAGACAATTCTCACAGACTTTTTATCCACTTGAAAATTATCTGAAGGAAAAAGGGTCTGCACAAAAAGCCCGCAGGGAAAAAGGCCGAAGTAAAAAGCCGAAGGAAAAGGCCCAAAGGAATTTGCCAAGGATGGTGATGTCCTAGAAGCTGTCAACTTTAAGAAGATAGACTAGCCATTGGTTTTCAAACTATGATGGGCCCATGAACATCAAATTTTACACTTGGAAATATAGAGTGCAGAAGGCACCAAGTGGCAATCGTGGAAGCCTTTGACATGATTTTTTAGGAGTAGCGTAGTGTGCCACATGTCCCTTGCAAGGCTCGATGGAAGCTGACAAGTGTCAACACCTGAAGTCTCTCTCTTTTGTCCCATGAGAACTGTGGTGGGCCTCAGATGAATTGTTAAAGAGAGCAAAAGCTGACACATGTCCTCTTCCACAAGACCTTCAAAGGGTGCCTAAAGCTTCCATGAGTCAAGCGGATGTTTCCACGTGTCCTACCTATTTTATAGTAGAACACACCACATGCTACTTATTTTAAAATCAGTGAAAAGTGGCCAAGGCAAGCAGGAAGAGCTTGAAGAATGTAGTGACAAAGCTAGAAAGAGAGAAACTAGAAAGACCAAGCGTAGAAATAGACAAAGCATCCAAGTGGCAAAGAAGGTGTCACTCCAGTAGGTGATACAATGTATGCAAATTGATCATTGGGAGGTGCAAATGGCTAATGGCTAGACCCATTTTCTTCATTTCTCATTAATGAGCAAACAAGCTACGTAATCACCTAGAAGGAGTGGTCTTGTAAGCAGACAATCAACGTGGCCCATAATTTCTCATATGATGTTTAAGTGGCTTGCTCTTCCCAATGATCAAAACACACATGGGTCATTTTTAAAAAGGGTACCAAAAGGCCTCTTTTCTTCCTCTATATATTGTAAAAATTCTCATTTGAGAATCCACTCTTTTAGCCTTAAGGCAAAACTCTACCCAAAAATCTCTCAGGCTTGTAAGGTAGAGCTCTGCCAGATTTTACCTTGAATCAAGACTTAGGATTTTTACCTCTATCTAGACTTGCACTTTAAATTATATGTATGTGTTCTTCTTTTGTGTTAAGTCATTGTCTTTCATGCTTTTCATAGATCAATTACAGCATGTCCAGTGCATTATTAAGTCTCTTTTTTGCAGGTATGCCAGAAGTGTCTACATCAAGAATATAGGCACATGTGAATAGGTTGTCAAAGTGTGTCTCAAAACACCTTTGCTAGTTCCTTCCTCCCTATATTTTCCATGGACCCCTAGCTGACTATTGTAGAAGAGCTTCCCACTTTAGTTGAAGTTTATGGGCGCTTCTTGGTGAAAAGTGTATATTCAGGTTGGGTGGGTCAACTTTTCTAGTGTATACCATTTCATTTTTAGGCTTAGGTTCTATTTTTAGCATCTCTCTCTCCCTTTTCATTCCCCACTCCCTTTTTTACATTTATTTGTTAGCAATAGGAGAAACTAGGGCCTAAAGGATACATTAAAGGGAGCTAGCCCTTATCTAGAGACTCTCCCCTCTAGCTTCGCTAGTCCCACAGGCGAGAGGGGAGTTTCCATTATTGCGTGTGGAAGGGCGAGAGCTAGGCATCTTGCCCTGGGTGCAATCCACTATGTCAACAATTTTTGTCATGTCCGGTGGGACCAACTAGGACAAGTTATGTCTAAAGAGTTGAAATTTTTTTGGTGTGTTCTTCAACTGACCAACCTTTGGAGGCTTTTGCATCAACACTAATGGAAACTATGAGTTAAATCAACTGGTTAAGTAGTTTTGGTGCCATCAAGAAACAACATTTTGGTATGTATAATCCCATCATTCAAAGCCATGGACCCTATTTTCCTTGGCTAGCCTAGCTATGATCCTTACCAACCTTATGTTGATCCTTATCAGGTCCAATATGGCTAGTCTCAGCCCTATCATAAGTTATATCAGCCTTGTGCCCAATCTTCTCAATGTGTCACTTCTCCTATTCAACCCAGCCTCTTTGCCAATCAACCCATTTCCACCTTCAAATGAGCACTGCTTGGATATGAAAAGTATGTAATAGAGCTCAACACCAGAAAGGGATGTGGCCAAGAAATTCTTGATCATGTCATCTGTCAAGTGAGAAATGTGTTAGATCTGGTTAAGAGGGAATAGATTCCTATTGAAAGAGCCAATTGGCACAGGTTTACAAGTGAGATGCTGGATGTGAGTGGTTTGATTGCATCTTTGGAAGAGAAGCTGAGTATTCATGAGAGGTAGCCTTACCAAGTCTATCAACCTACATATCCACTGCCCCAAGTATCATATCAGTCATACACAGCCACTGCTTATGAGCCAAGTCAAGCCTGTCCTTTCCCCAATCATGTTGAGGAGAGTTCTGAAATAGTAAATCTTGTGTTTAAGGCTAATCTTGATAGATAGATTGAATTGGCAAATCTACAAATGTAGCAGTCTATTTTTGTAGCAAGGGAAATGGAATCCAAACCCTCACTACCCTCTCACATTATGGCCCCATCACCCCAAAAGGAGATGTCTAGTCCTAATATCTTGAGCTAGAATAAAGTGATTGAGTCACGGAGCAGCAAGGAGGAGAAAGATATTGTCCAAGAGTGTGAGGTACAAAATGAGGTTAGTTCTTTTCAAGTCCCTCCCACCATTCCTCAAGAAGCGTCTTGCATTTCATGGCAACCTTCATGCACTCCCCATCTCCATAATGATTCCTATGAGCTCCAAGAGGTACAAAATGAGGATAATTTAGCTAAGTGAGTTAAGGAATTAGAGGTTAAGATGAAACTGATTAGAGAAAGAGAGACAAAGCTTTTAGACCCTGTAGAGGAGCTGATGCCAAAAGATACCCCTTCCACCAATCCAAAAGCTAATTCCAATATTGATGAAGTGTTGGTAAAGTGAAGGGATGAAAATCAAGTGAATTTGGCCCAAGGTCTGCCCCTTCCTATTCTGAAGGAAGCCCCCTCTTGTGTGCCAAATCCTTTCTATCAGATGGCACTTACTCATTCTAGCTCATCTGATGCATCAATCGATCTTGCCCTTAATCTTGTACGCTTAGCTTTTTAGCATGCCTCTTTTTAGATAGCTCTTTCTATACATGAGTAGACCCTCCCAAATCTTCCCCAACCTCCTCAAGTCTTTCAACATGACCTCCAAATTCTAAGCTAGAAGAAGGAACATCATGAACCAGCTTAGGACCTTAAAGAGGATAAAGTTGCTACCTATTCACAGGAGCAAGATTCCAATCCCAAGATCATGAGTTGGAAGCAAACAATGGAATCTTGGGGCAGAAAGGAAGAGGAAGAGAAAGGTTTTGCTCAAAACCTTGAAGAGGATGCGGCTGCTCCTACTCTCGATGATGATTGTGACCTCCCAAAAAGGCTCTTTTAGGAAGATATAGATAGGTAGATTACATAGTTGGAGTCCAGAGTGAGTTTCCTTAGTCATCATGTGGTGGATGTTTTAGACCAAATAGCAGATCCCATGTCTAAACACACTCCATCCACATACCTCTAAGAAAGCTATCAGGCCATGCTTGATATAGATGAAGTGATGACTAGATGGAAAGAGGAGAATCATTCAATTCTAGATCAAGGACTACCTCCTCTTCCACATGAGTTTGTCTATCAGCATTCCATTTCACCCCTTTTTGAGGAGGAACCTATCTTGGAGGAAGCAAGTGAAGAGGAGTATGCTCAATTCATGACTGATCAAGGAGACTTCATGAGTACAGATGAGGATCACCTTAGATGTCATGGAGTATGGAAAATCTCTTATTCATGTTTTGAATGATTCATTTGAAGTCATTGGGACAGGCTACACTATTCTTCAAGGAGGCTTTGAGCTGGATAAGAGTGGAGAAGGAAGCATTGGGACTCAAATAAATATGCAAAAGGGTTGCAGGTTTTTAGATTTATCCTTTTAAGAGGTTGGTGAATATGAAGATAATTTCTTTGAAGTCATCAAGGAGGATGGTCATACCATGGAACTCGAGCATGAGGCAGAATAAAATAAGCCAATTCATGATGCACTGCAAAGGGACTATGCACATCAAAGGGCTTATGGTGATAAGCTAGCAACCATTGATTTCTTGATGAGATACACCAGCATGAAGAACTAATGGGAGGTTAGCTTCCAAGAACAAATAGACTATGTGTATGTTGGAAGCATGTTTAAGTCTGATCCACTCAGATACGAGCCAATCTAGGTGGCAGGCAAGAGGAGTAGGTCACCAAGCCTCCATTTCATTCAGCCACTTGTCTGGCACCATAAGTTTCCTAGCTAGGGAAGGGACTTAATAATTTTTCCCTTTGATCTAGGAGGGAAGAAAATATACCTGGTTAGTTGTACATAGTAGTTGCTTTCAATTTCTTTTCCTACTTTCCCTAAGTGCAGCTTGCACAAGTAGTGTTTTTAGCCTTGTGTGTGTTTTCCCTTATGTCTGGGGTAAAAATATTCATGTTTAATTCTTGGATCTTTGGGGATGTTGCTAACTTTGTTCGAGCTACATCTGACTCCATGCCCAATGGACTAAAAGGCAACTGGTCTCTAAGCATAACAAGCATGCTTCCCTTGGGAGTCACCAATTTATTGACCATTTTTTTCCTAACAGGCCAAAAATCGGTCTCCCTCCTTTTCTTGCTGTTATGAGACAATATATTTTTTGATTTGGCATGAGTTTCATAGTTTATACAAAATTTTTAGGTGTAGTATTTCAAATGAGGAACTAGTTCAAAGAGTGAAAATTTTTACAAAGCTTCTTCAGACTCTTGTCTGAAGAAATTCACAAGGAACATTGGCATCTTTGAACCATTGAACTGGTTCAATGCTTCAGTTTAACACTTGGGTTCAATGCTTTGGTTCATCACTTGGTTCAAAGCAAAGTCAAGTTCAACCCTTCAACAAAGTTCAATGCCTTGGTTTAATGCGTTGGTTCAATGCCTTGGTTCAACAACCACTTGAACCATTTAACTGGTTCAATAGTTAGTTCAAAGGAGTGGTTCAATCAAAGGTTCAAGCCTCTCGAAGGACAAGTGCCTTACGGAGGGTAGTTTTGGGTTCAAGAGCCCTTGTGGAGGGCAGAGAGCACTTCAAAGAGGCCACAAAGAAAGCCGTGAAGGTAAATTCCTTTAAAAATTTTCTAAGGCAAAGAAAACACCCTTCAGAAGGGTCATTTTTAACTTTCTCGAAGGGCACTTTTTTGAAGGTAGTTAATAGAGACAAGAAAGAAATCCTTCAGACTTTTGTCTAAAGGAATTCCTTCAGACAAAAAGTCTGAAGGAATTTGGAAGAGCCATGGGAGAGAAAAAAGCCAAGAAAATTCCAAAGAAAAGGACATGGGGAAAATTTCAAAGAAATCAAAGCAACTGAGACAATTCTCGTAGACTTTTTGTCCACTAGAAAATTGTCTGAAGGAAAAAGGGTTTGCACAAAAAGCCCATAGAGAAAAAGGCCAAAGCAAAACGCTGAAGGAAAAGGCCAAAAGGAATTTGCCAAGGATGGTATGTCCCAGAAGCTGTCAACTTTAAGAAGATAGACTAGCCATTGGTTTTCAAATTGTGACAGGCCTACAAACATCAAATTTTACACCAGGAAATCTAGAGTGTGGAAGGCACCAAGTGTCAACTATGAAAGGATTTGACATGCTTTTCTAGGAGTAGTAGAATGTGCCATGTGTCCCTTGCAAGGCTCAATAGAAGCTGACAAGTGTTAACACCCATAGTCTCTCTCTTTTATCCCATGATAACTATGGTGGGCCTTAGATGAATTGCTAAAGAGAGTGGAAGTTGACACATGTCCTCTACCACAAGACCTTCAAAGGGTGCCTAAAGCTTCCATGAGTCAAGTAGATGCTGCCATGTGTCCTACCTATTTTATAGCAGAATGCACCATGTGATACTTATTTTAAAATCAGTGAAAAGTGGCCAAGGCAAGTAGGAAGATCTCAAAGAACACAGTGACAAAGCTAGAAAGAGAGAAACTAGAAAGACCAAGTGCAGAAATGGACAAAGCATCCAAGTGGCGAAGAAGGTGTCAACTCAGGGAGTTACTCTAGCAGGTGATACAATGTATGCAAATTGATCATTAAGAGGTGCAAAGGGCTAATGGCTGGACCCATTTTATTCATTTTGCATTAATGAGAAGACAAGCTACGTAATCACCTGGAAGGAGTGGTCTTATAAGTAGATAATTGACACAGCCCATAAATTCTCATATGATGTTTAAGCGGCTTGCTCTTCCCAATGATTAGAACACACATGGGTCATTTGTAAAAAGGGCACCAAAAGGCCTCTTTTATTCCTCTATATATTTTAAAAATTCTCATTTGAGAATCCACTCTCTTATCCTTAAGGCAAAACTCTACCCAAAAGTCTCTCGGGCTTGTAAGGTAGAGCTCTGCCAAATTTTACCTTGAATCAAGACTTAGTATTTTTACCTCTATCTGGACTTGCACTTTAAAGTATATGTTTGTGTTCTTCTTTTGTGTTAATTCATTGTATTTCATGCTTTTCACATATTGATTATAGCATGTCCAGTGCATTGTGAAGTCTCTTTTCTGCAAGTCTGCTAGAAGTGTCTACAGCAAGAATGCAGGCACATGTGAATAGGCTATCAAAGTGTGTCTCAAAACACCTTTGCTAGTTCCTTCCTCCCTATATTTTCCATAGACCCCTAGATGACTATTGTGAAAGAGCTTCCCACTTCAGGTGAAGTGTATGGGTGCTTCTTCTTGGTGAAAAGTGTATATTCGGGCTGGGTGGGTCAACTTTTTTGGTGTATCACCTTTTCATTTTTAGGCTTAGTAACTATTTTCAGTATCTCTCTCTCCCTTTTCATCCGCCCTTTTTTACAATTATTTGTTAGCAGTAGGAAAAACCAAGGCCTAAAGGATACATCAGAGGGAGCTATCCCTTATCTAGAGACTCTCCCCTCCAGTTTCATCGGTCCCACAGGCGAGAGGGGAGTTTCCATTATTGCGTGTGGAAGGGCGAGAGCTAGGCGTCCTGCCCTAGGTGCAATCCACTGTGTCAACAATCCTTCCAATCCCAAAGGGAGGATAATTTTGGTTATTAATATTAATAATAAATTCTATGGATTTTTTTTCAATTGGTCTTAATGTGTAAATCTTGTTCTTCTCCAAACTTGTGAATCTTGCAAGAGTTTCCATCAAATCGGTATCTTAGTATTTTATTTCTACATGTGTATTATTTTAGTGTAGTTATTAATATTTTGTTATTATTAATTGGAATATTTTTATGTAATAATCATTATCTCCCTTTGTATATGTGTAATTTTAATCTAAAAAACATAGCCACCTTTGATTATATATGCTAAAGTTCATTGTATTATTGTTCCCTTGGACTTTTAACTATGTTTGTTTTTTTGTATACTTACATTAGCTTGTAGTAAACATTTATTCTTGATTACTTGTCCAATCCATAGTTCAAGATTCAATTTAGAAATGTTACATCTTGTTTAATCCACATGACTTCTTTCCTACCCTATCTTTATTTCATTTTTTGAGTTTCTTTTTATCCTACCCACCTTAGGTTAGATTAATTATCAATACACCCATATCAGTTATATTTGGATTCATATCATATCCAAACCATCCAAGATAAATAATTTTTTTGCTCATCATTATTATACTAACAAGTTATTTACAAAACCTAATACTTCATAACACGTGTCTTAGAGTGAATCTTTCTTGACTTATCCTAAAATGTTAGAGGCTACCTTGTAATGTTACCTAGTGTGCATGAAACCCATATAAACATAATAATTATTTTATTCAAGCCCTATAGGTCCATAAACATTAAAAATCACACAATCTATATCTCCTTTACATTCCTTGAATAACACATTTATCCATTTGGTATACTGTCCAATAGTATTGCCTTTAAAGGAGTGAGGGTTTGATAAGCTTTACAATGCTCCTCCACTTCCCCTAGTGTTTTCATGCACCTAGTCACATATCTTCCTAAAATTATGCACCAAACCTTAAAAACAACTTTTATCCACCTTAGTTTCTTAGATATTATATATCAACCTATTAATAAAGTGGCATTTATCAAAGGAAATCAATACTTTGACATTCCAACTTAGGATTCACATAGTTTCCTTGTAGAAGGTTTCTCCCTTCCACTAGTGATGAAGGTATATAAGGTCATTTTATTCTTACTCTCTAAGGATTCCCATGCTTCTATCTAATTTTTTTGAGATATGGGGTTTCTTTCCCTCACTTTTTGGGTGCATTTATCTCATTACTATATAATTGTTGGGGTGGTCACAATTTTTACAAAATATTTTTATAATTTTATTTTTGTAATAGGTTATTATATCTTTACTTATCCTCCTTATTTTGAATTCTGATCTTTCCATGACCATATTTTTAGCATGGATATATATTTATTTCTTCAAACACCACCCTAATTCTCAAGTTTGATGCCATCATTTTTCCTACAGGATCAAGTTCTTGAGGAGTAACAACTTTATTTTCTTGTAATCATCCAGCCCTACCGCATCTACTTTGAGAAGTAGGTTCTATGGGATGTATTCAAGACATAATACTTTATGGACAATCTCACCAAAAATTTTATTTATAGATTCCCTAACTAGTGCATTTGACTGATCCAAAGAAAGATCCAATATCACTCACTTCCTTTTCCAAACTAGGAATGGTCTCCCTGAAGTTAGGGGAACTATGGAAGATAAGATTATGTTATCCTTTATAGTTTTCTCTATAGTCTCTTCATACTCTACCTCCCTTTTTTATAAAAAACCTACCATGATTATGTCAATAAAATATTTATTCTTATCAAGAAGGTTATTTTAAGTCTTTTTTGCCTTAATACTATCATTTTTAGATAACTTCAAGCGGTGGCCACAATACTTCCATTTTTAAACTAGGGATAATTGGATACGTTATGCCAAATCATCCCACACTTGTAAAATTGAACAAAAAGACATT